>JAOXYF010000012.1:14829460-14840585 GCA_028565775.1 Sternarchorhynchus goeldii | reverse complement strand
TTTTTTTAAAAACACACCCCCCCCCCCCCCCCCCCCCCCCAAACTCCAGGGATAATTTGAAGAAAGCTGCTTAAGTTCACAATCAACCAAATGAAGCTGGTGAAAACTGATGTCTCCTCTGAAGGAAGTGTAATGTTTGTGGTCTGCGGTGCATTTCATAATGCCAGTTAAAGTCAATCTGACGTTCTGACGTTCGCTGGAAGCAGCAGTGGTCCAAATGTCCCTCATCCGTTCAATCCAAGCCTGCAGTTGGGCATGGAGAGCTGCGGCCTGTTTGTCTGGAAGCCACCAAAAAAGGCTTTTAGAAATGTTTTGAAAACTGCACTTAAAAATGGGTCTGATAGCGACGTCATGGTTTCAGTCTGTCAGTCTGCTCTCTGGTGCCCCCTGTGTGTGCTTAAAGGTGGTGGCTCAGAACTGATTTCTGGTGCATACAATCCTTACTGGATGAGCAGATGAGGCCGAACTGTCCCGTCCAACGTACATGATGCTGCCTGTTGCCTACAACACCATCCTGTCTCTTGCCTATGTCACCATCCTACACGTCTCCTACAACACCATCCTGTCTCTTGCCTATGTCACCATCCTACACGTCTCCTACATCACCACCCTATTTATCGATGATGTCACCTACCTATCACCTAAGTCACCATCATAGCTTTTGCCAATCTTTTACAGCTAGGTGTGAGAACCAAGGCATCCCAGAAAACTACAGTCCTGGTCTTCATGCAATATGCACTAGGCTGGCAGCATAGTAGGAAAGATATGTATGCAGTGTCTGGATCTAACAAACCATCTACACATGCTCTATATACCAGTGTCTGACAATGAACTTTCCACTTGCTGGTCAGCCTACCATCAGCCCAGTTAAACCTCCAGTACTGAGGTGGACATATGGAAATTTCCATGCTTCTGTGAAAGTCCATTTGTCAAGATACATTTTATATAATATATTACAGACATACAAGTGGTGATTTTTTGCAGTAATGGCAACATATTGGTCATTGTTAGCAGGTTGTCATTCCTGCCAGAGAGAGAGAGAGAGAGAGAGAGAGAGAGAGAAAGAGAGAGAGAGGGAGGGAGGCACTGACCATCACTAGCACATTACATTATTTTCTCCAAGGCATTACATGATTTTTACTGGTCTGCCAAATCATTCTGGCCAGTCCAACTTCTAACGGACCTTTTTCAAGTGTTCTCTTGATTGCACATATTGACCCTGTGCAAATGTCCATGAAACACTGGACAGTTTGTGATGAATGATGCTAATTCTTCTTTTGTTCAAATTGACGTGTAACCTCTACATCAGAAGTCTCTTACAGTACAGTTCCTCTTGGTTGTCATTTACAAGAACATGCACGTATGTGTGCACATCGTCCCCCAAAGGGAACCTCCAGATATCAGTGGGTGGAAGCTGTGAGCAGATGCAAGGCCTAACGATCGTCATTTTGCTCATCAGTAACCCATGAGTGATAACAGAGAAACTCCAAGATCATGGGTTTGATTCCCAATGAGCACACATTCTGCCACACTGATAAATATGTAAGTTGCTCTGATAAAAGGGTATGTTAAATGCGATGTCCTCTTACTGACAAAAAAAAGCACACATTGCTTTCAAGTTGGTGTCGATCAGCAGAAAACAAGAGGTCGTTGTTCTAAATATAGCATCATATACAGTTTTAAATATTGTGACAAGGGAAATCAGAAACCACCTGTCTATTTCATATCCTTAAAAACAGCTGGTGGTTCTGTCAATTCTCTAGCTACGAAATCTCAAGATCTCAAGACATCTCAGATAAGACATCTCAGTGACCCAGAACTCCTTTCACCCAGACCTTGATCTTCATGGCAGGGTCGGTTGGAGAACAATGCGTCTCTGTTTTGTTTGGTTTCCTCCACTGATCAGCTGGTTCTTCACGTCCTCTTTCTTGACGTGTGGCGGTGGAAAGAACTGGCCAGGCTCAGAATTTCAGTTCTGCTCCCCAGGTCCTGTGGTGGAGCAGACTGCCAATTCCTCAGTCCCTTACGTCCACACGCAGCCCAGGCCAAGTGCCTGCAAGGATGGGGCATTAGCCAGGCACAGCGGCGGGGGTTCACCCCAGTGGACCCGATGGGAAGAGGGGAACCATTGGACTGTTTTGGCCTGTCATCTCCCCTTGGATCCTTGTCCCAAAAGCAGTCCCCTGTTCGCTCAACCTTAATGAGCTTTGGTCTTCGGTCAAGGGCCTGGCGGCTGGTGCTCGGCAGGGCATGCTGGGAAAAATGGCGCGGAGGTGATCCGAGTGAACTGCCAGGTTTGGGAGCGCAGCACCAGACAGGCTCCTGTTGAAAAGGTACACTCTGCTCCTCCCTCGGTTCCCCCGCACAAAAAGAGTTGTTTTCTCCAAGAAGGGGAAAATATGACCGCTAATACGGCCGGCCCCTGATGTGTACGCAGTGGCTTGTGTAACACACATGCAACTACACAGTCCTCCCTGAAACTCACCCCTGAAATTAGATGTTTTACTGAAATATGGAACCTATTTTTTTGGGTGGGGCAGATTCAGTCCCTAAGTTCTGGAGTTCAGATCCGCTGGTGAGGGACACCAATTTTTTCCGCTACTTTACAACACTTTGGTAATGTTTATGGCTTTGCTTGCTTGAACAGACACTCATCTCCAAGCATATTCTCTTGAGCCTATACAAGTGAGAGACCTCAAGAGAAATGGATTTTCCTGATTGCTCTTGTCATGGGCCTCTGTTCTCTCTGGCAAGAAGCTAATGCAGTAATTTCATCAGTACATGGTTAAGCACAGAGGGATTATGGGAAGTATCACATTGTCACATTGGACGCAAACACATGACATAGTCAGTAACTAAAAAAAGAGCTTTAAAAAGAGCTTAAGTCTTTGGAAGCTTCCAGAAGCCCTTGTGTTTGCATCCTATGTGAGAATGAGAATGAGAGACCAAAGAGAGAAAGACGAGGAAATTAGTTACAGACGCAGATAATGTCTTTGGCAAGGAACGAGATCTGAAGACTAATTGTAGGAACCAAGAATGTGTGAATGTAAAGGGACAAAACAGGTCATTGAGGACAGGTTAATTTACATAAAATGGATTAAAAGAAAGTAGAACTTTTTTTAACATTTGGACTTGGCTCACCCAGGTTCCACAGGTTTGGGTATATGACAGAAATCTGTTGTGTTAAGGTTTCAAAGAATGGTTGATCATTTTCTCAAAGCGATTCTAGAACTGTAATATATCATGTAGAAAACAGACTTAGTTTGTATTACTGTTGCATTTAAATTAATATGTGCCCATGCATATTAATAAATGTGTTTCATGATCTTGCAACAGATGAGGTAGTGGAGGTTGTGGAGGTGGTGGGGATGGAGGTGGGGGAGTCTAAATGTGTTGATTGGCTGAGCATTTTGACTTTCCAAAGGAACCGAGAAAAGACCCCTCCCCCTTTTTTTCCATGCAAGCGTTGTTGTAGTGCAGAGTGCCTGGTAACATTGTGGTGGCAACCAGCAGACCATTACTGAGATGCTAACTCAATTACTGTCCGTGGCTGAGCTGATGCTGTGTCCCCTTCTTGTGGCTCCAGCTTGGGTTAAACCCTGTGTAAAGTGGCTCCTCGTGGCACCAGCCTGGAGCTTCCAAACTCACTGAGGTCACGGAAGCCTTCTGACGCACTGCAGCGGTACAGGGCAATCAACACTGTTTCAGTTAATACCCACAGACAGGTCCACAAAACAGGGAAATCTCCGCTACTGCTAAGTAATTGGGACAGTGTAAACACACGTCTATCTATTTGCTTGCGTTTTGATTTACTATTGAACATAGATAGAAATGCACCTATATTTATTGTTTATTCTTTTCACTTTCATTCATTTATTCATTCGTTTGTTCATTTTATGAGCAATTCCAGTCCCTTCCTGAATTCACAGACACTTTTATTTTGAAAAATAGTATCTTCTTAATTTTGTGTCAAGGTGATTGTGCATTTGACCTGAGCATTCACTTCTTAACATTTGTCAGACTTCTTTGTGCTGTGTCCAGTAAATGTGCACTTTGAGTGGAGCTTCAGTACTGCGGCGGTGCTCGTTTTCATTTACATTCTACAATTGTAGTTAGATCTCAAAAGTCATTTAAGCAAAATGAAATATAACTGAGGCAATGATTTTAGCAGGCCAAAGTAAATATAGCATGAACCTTGTCATGGCAGAAATGAACAACAGATGTGCTCTCCTCTGTCCAAAATGCTGTCAGATGGCTCTATCAGTTCCAGCCCTCATGTACCTGTTATTTAACATTTAACATTTATTCCTCTTCTTCTGCTGTTGGGACTGTGAGACTAATACAGTTATACTTCAGTTTGATTGGTTTATTATGACCTTCTGCACCCTCTCTCTTTAATTCTGAATTACATCGCTCTGTGTTTCCCTCGCTTTAACTCACTTACTCTGAGTGACATTTTTCATTTGTAAAACATCAAACATCTGAGATGTTCGCTTAACGTACAATGAGATCAGAGAGATGATCAAATCAAATCTCTATTACGTTGACATCTGCTCTCCTGGACTACTAGAAACATCCTTGTCTCATACCCCTTATTTCTTGTTGCCCCCTGTTGTTTGTAGAGAGACATTCGTTACCGCACAGGCCCCTCCCTGGACTTCTCCTGAAGTCCATATGGCATGTGCTTTGGAGGTGGATCAACAGCAGATCACTGGAGAAGCATTGGGGCTTCAGTCCAACAATAATGGCTAATAACATGACAAGAACCAGACGAAGACACGGGTTCCTCATTCCTTCTGATGCACACTGTAGGGAGAAGAGTTGCTCGGAGACGAGGAGACATGGCTGAGGACCTGCGGCTTGTCACCCCGTAGGAGACTTATGCGGGTTTTCTTGCCCATGAAATTTCACAAGGTGACAGGGCGCTGGAGAATGACATCACGGGAACTGTCCTGATCTTCACAGTTGGGATTCTTCTACATCTCCCAGGCCTCTGCTCTCTCCCATCGCTACGTCATTACTACAGTTGGACATACTGAGGGGATTATATGCTGGGTTCGTTTGCATAACTCCATTCAGGCCGCACGCATTTCGCTGTACTCTTTTAGTACTCCCAAGACACTCATTTCATCCTGCCATGTTTACTGACAGATCTTTCAAAATGCTAAATGATGTGAGAGCAGAGAGACTGGTGTTTAAAATACTCACTGGCGAGGTCATAGGTTTCTCCACAGGTTTGTGTACAGAAAACATTCTGTCACCCAGTACCTTTTCCTGTAGTTTTTTGGTAGCAGTTCCCTCTTTATGGTACCTTTCTTCTTCTCCTGCCTATTTTCACATTGAACCCACATCACTGCGTATGTCTCTTCATCTCTGTCAGAAACCGATGTCCATGTTCCTGTTGTGACCACTTGCTCTCTCCATGTACCTTGTGCTTGTGGTACCTTTTTCTTGTGGTATTGCACAAGATAATGGTTCCAAACCAGGCCAATTAGCATTGCTGAGTGTTCTGGCATAATGTGGATGTTTCCCATTAAGATCCCTCTTTGGCCTCAGCATCAAGCCCAACTACTTTACTTCTTGGCAGTGGAAGGTTCTTGCTAATGAGTTCCTGTGAAACCTAATCCTCTGCTGGGTTCAGAGACATTGTAGCGCCGTGGGCAGGGTCCAGAAGAGCTAGCCCCTCACTGTAAAGACTTCTGCCAGATCACTGGACTGTGGAAAGGTCATAGGTTAAAAACTGGCTTTCTCTTGGAATCTTTAGTGTTTCAATTCTAGTGAATTGGAAAACCCTCCACTTTCTTTTGGTGAGAAATAATGTTTTATGCCCCAAAAAGTAAATGTGTTTTTTTAAAAAGCTTATAAAATAACATTGACTTTATTTGTAAGTTTGTGACTATGTTAATGTGATCTTTTCAGATTTTAGGGTTTTATATTATATTGGGTCATAAGTGGATATTCCTCTGGCTAAGAAAAAAAAATGTAAATTTTTGCTAAACAAGACACATTTTTCGAATGGATCCAAGAGCACAAAAATGTTCATAAAATGAGTAAAGCAAATATATTTTATATATTTATATCAGTATGGAATTGTACATCAAAACAGCTACCTTGAAACTCGATCTTAATTTGGGACGTAATAAAATTGTTCAGTGCTTGGCTAATCTGTTGATTGTGTGAAATGTGATGCTAATTATAACCCACGAATAGTTTAGAAAGTGATGCAGAATTGCTTGCTAACTCTTGACATTTGAAATGATATCATACAAATAGCCGCCAAGCAACATACTTTCAGGAGCTGGTTTAGATTTAAAAGCCCTTCCATCCTTTCCCTCAGAAAGTACATAGCCATGTCTGAACATTTAGACTCTATGGTATAAGACAAACCAAAATTTCAGCATACTTTTCTTGAAGACAGCAATGTACCATTCCCCAAATTTGCAATTTTGCAAAGGACACGTCAAATTTACTAGCTCATGCCCAAAGAGAGAAACAGTGTGCTTGAGCAGAAGAAATCCAAAGAGGTTTAGGGTCGTTGCACGGGGCACTGGAATTACAGGAGCACGAGGTCCTGTGGTCTTGAGGAGATACTTTTCATCTTTTCCGTCTGAATCCAGAGAGTGCCGGGAGGCTCAGAAAGGGTGCGGCCTCGTCCTTCCACACTGCATCAGAGAGGTCACCATGCAGGAGCCCTGCTAAAAACAACAGGCTGAGAATTCCCTCCGTCTCCTCTGATAATCTTCACGCCTTCTGACCCAAGATGCAGTGCTCCTTTCAAAAGAAATGCTGCACCTTCCAGGCGAGCAGAGATTCTCCGTCACCCAGAGTGCATTGCTGTTTTTATACAGGGTGGGAACCCTGGAGGTGATTATTTGTTGTCAGGGGTGTTGAAAGGAAACAGGAGGAAAGGCCCAACGTTTGTTTGCTCTAAGAATATGAGTGTTTTAGCAAGAGAAGGAGTGCCTATGACTTCCTGTAATTCTACCATGGAGCCACAGATTGAGGACAAGGGGGCAGATATGGTTTCCATTGGTTGATGTCCACTGTACATACCTAATAATCCCAGTAATGAAACCCAAACACCAGGGAGGATGGCTCTGGCTGTGGAGCGAGGCCACAAGTGCTGCTTCTGGAAGTTTCCGGAGCCCTCTCATTTCCACTGAACCCTATATCGACAGGGGGGATGGAGAGTGCGTGTCACAACCGAACAGTTCCTAAAGAGGAAGCAAAACGGGGATGTGTGCAGGGCGATCCTGGCGTCTGCTACAACGGGCAATCTGTGGACCGGGTGCATATGGAAGTGATCATCTGACTGGCATGATGTCTCTCACATGGGGACATTCTCAGTGGGGTTGGGGCAGTGGAGGGTGGGGTTGGGGGTGGGGGGCACATAACCTCTGTAATACCCATACCTGTCAGCACGGCTTGTGACAGCATCTGAAGCCAATCCAATTAGAGGGAATGGGAGTCTGGAAGGGGGGACCACTGTTTCTGCACAGTAGGTCCCCTGCAGTAATAACAACTACACTTTGGGTGGGGGGGTCAAGATAACCCACTGACCAGGAGTTCTGTGGAGGAAGAAAAGGAAGGAATGGTGGGAGGAACTACAGAAGTTGAGTGATGCTGGGGAAAAGTGAGAGAAAGAAAAGAATGGATATATAGGGAAATGCCTCTGGCTTGGCTCTCCCTGGAAGATCTTAGCATACAGAGTATACAGAAAATAAAATGCATGGACTAATGCAACTGAAGTACATTACAAACTGTAAAGATAAACATTTGATACAAGATGTGACAAACTATCAGAATCTCCTACATTAATGGCAGAATTGAGTAATGCAATAAGTGCAGCTGGTGAGAGAGACCATACCAGAAACTGATTCACATCCTTCTCACCATTACTTGCCATGATGTGATTTTAGGCCCTCTTACCTCTCCATCTCCACCCTGCTCTCCATGATTCCGACATTTCATCTCTTCAGGGAGAGGATCTGACCCTACAGCACTGAAGGTGCTTGGAAATCTAGCCAAAGTTCTCAGAGATCCTGAACTCCTCAAACCATAACTGATTAATAGAAGATGTGGTTTGCACTGGCCAAACCTGCTTTGCAGATGACAGATCGTATAAAAAGCAGCTATCAGATGTTTTTGCTTTGTACTGAAGTTGCATTTTAGAAGAACTTTCACTGGCTTTCTTTCTGGATGTATCAGCAGTCCTTTTTATTTGAGACTGTCCTTTTAGATGTATATAAAATAAAGAGACATAAAGTTCATATTTGTTTTCAGACACAATAACTGGTTTTCACTTGTACTTCAAGTAGCTCTTTGTTATCAGCTGAACCAACTGAATAAAAAATTCATAACAATATATATGTTAGTTTATTTTATTACATGACATATAACTTATTGTTTACTTCACTGACCCAGATTCATTGTCCTGGAAGTTTGACCATCTGTCTCAACAGTGATGCAGCCAACTTCTGGCTGAAGTGCATCTGTTGTTATGACTGGAGATCTGATGTCATGTCATAAAGGCCAATCATAATGGATGTGACAGTAATTGACAGGGTGACATCACTGAGGTCATTTCCTGTCAGTGATGCAGCCCACTTCTCTGGGGGTGGTCAGTGGGAATTCAGGCCTCTGCATGGGGGCCTGTCTGAACTGTCTTGGTCTGATGGATCGGCTCCCAAAGTAGAACCTCATCAATCACTTAGAGAGTAGAGTAGAGTACACCACACTCACACACACACATACACACACGACACATAACACAGACTTATGCTTAGTAAGTTAACAAAGCATTTTACATCTGTAGGTATTGAGAAGCCTGTTGTGTAATATATTTTGACATGTAAAAGTATGCTTGCGTGTTTCTGCATAAGTTCTTGTTTTGTTCTTGTTCTTGTTCTGCATACGTTTTTGCATTGATTTATGGGTAGGGAGAGGTTTACACTCTTCTACAACGTGTTTATTAAGGTTCATGAGATGAACATTCAAATATGATTACTAGCGGCAAAAGAGACAGCTGATAAACCGTTTTCGTTATTTATCAGAATATGTACAGAATATCTGAGAAAAGATCTGAGACAGGAAATAAAGAAAGGGATGTTTGGATATTGAAATCTGCTGGGTGGCTGGATGGACGTCTGGATGGATTACAGGGTGACATTGATTAATGACGGGTCCCAGCATGCTACCAGTGTGTGTGGAGCTTGTCTTAGGACAACAGCCTGGACCCATCTCATCAGAGTTCAGTCAGCTGGGGATGAATCAGGGGGAACCCCTACCATTATTATCATCATACAGGCTCATCTGAATTATGGTCCATCCCATTGCTGTCATCTCCCTAACACTGAGCAATAGGTAGCTTCATAACCCTTGCGTCAATCTGACACGCCTCCGCTAGACTAGCTGTTAATGGACTTGGCCTGCCAAGTTGTGATGGAATTACGTGCAAACAAAGCTTATTAGGACCCAGTCACTAGACGATTTTTCATGCTGAAGTGCTCAAAGGGCAAACATGGAGGAAAGCAACTGAGCTGATTTCGATCGTGTGCGACTGTATCTCATGTTGTCGTTACCAGCTCTTATTTGAAGCAGGACTACGCATTGCGTATGTGCTGTAAATGCAAAAGTGCGTGAATTGAAACCACCGATTATGCCAAGCTGAAAACGATCGGCTCATTCCTTTCAAGCGTGTTTGAATCACTTTATCTGTGGTAATGTGGAGCAGATGTGTGTGTGCGTGCGTGTTTGTGTGTGTGTGTAGGTGTGTGTATGTGCAAGAAAGGCACACACGTGTGGTATTGTTGTGCACTATATTGTACAAGAAACATGTTACTTAGACAGAAGTCCAGTCTCTTCATTATGCCAATAACACCATACAGACTCACCAAACAAACCTATTTCACTATATCCAGGCCAATACTTGGACGCTCATGCTGTGCTTCTCCACAAGGGCAAACAAATGCAATGAGTATCTTTACTGAAAACATTTAACTGTTTCAATTAAAAAAGCTTTCTGATATTTTATTGTTTAAATTATTAAATTAAGCTCATCACATGGAGGCATTGTGTTGGTAGGATTTGTGACTCACACCTTATGCATCTTAATTGACACTCTGGTGGGGGAGGGCAGGGTGTCACCTCCACCCCTCCTGCTCCCCAGGGCTCCACCCCTTCGGACCAAGCAGGTGTTGGAGCCCAGCAGGGTCTGCGCTACAAAACTCCGCCCCCTTTATCTCCAAGGCAACTGCCACATGCCCATCGCGCCACCCGGAGGGCTTCGTCTTGGAATGGTGGGAATTATATGCGGCTGATCTGGAACTCTTTTGGGGGTCTGATGATTTTCTGAAGCACTGGATGCTTGGTGTCAAATGCAAAAGTGTAAACAAGTGAAAGTGAGTTAGATATGGCTTTGAACATTTGGCTTTTTCTTCTTCTGCATGGATTTGGAGGCACGTGTCTTCTTGGAATGCTCTTATTCAGACAGTCCAACTCTCAGGACACCTCTCTCACAGAGTCTTGAACGGTACTGGACAACACCCCACCCCCTCTACACCAATCTACATTTCCTCATGGAGGGAAGTCCCACTATAGGAGTGTGTGTGTGTGTGTGTGTGTGTGTGTGTGTGTGTGTGTGTGTGTGTGTGTGTCGGTACAGGGGGTGGACAAGGAAATGGGGAGCATGTAGGGTGAAACTGAATCAGAACAATCCTGTCATTTAGCCCTTGTTCCCTCCCACCTGTCAGTCATTATGACAAATGAGGATTTCATCATCAGGCAACTGACGAGAGATGAGGAGAAATAACCCCCACGGCATGTGTGGCTGGTGCAGTGTACGTCCACCCCAAGCAGCAAAACTGTGCAGTGTGAAGCAGTAGTTTGACAGCTGACCTTTCAGCCAGCTCTGTGTTTTCCTATCCAGGCTGGCCTCTGTTAGGACTCGCCTAGTTCGTATTCAACAGCCTCGGACAGCTGAAGAAAGGCAAGCAAGAAGCTTTCAACCTTCCCAGACTTCAAGCGCAAGAGTTTATTAGCATTAAAGCACGCTGGAACATATTGCAACATTAAAACACTTTAGAACATCAGAACATTTTAGAACATCAAAACATATTAGAACATC
>JAOXYF010000012.1:14809852-14829360 GCA_028565775.1 Sternarchorhynchus goeldii | reverse complement strand
AGAATATACTGGAACATTAGAACGCATTAGAACATCAAAACACATTAGAACATCAGAATATACTGGAACATTAGAACGCATTAGAACATCAAAACACATTAGAACATCAGAATATACTGGAACATTAGAACACATTAGAACATCAGAACATATTGGAACATTAGAACGCATTAGAACATCAAAACACATTAGAACATCAGAATATATTGGAACAATAGAACACAGAACTTCAGAACACATTAGAAAACATTTGAATAGCACTTCTTATCAGAAACTTCATGTAAATGGTGAAGCAGTCATGATTTTTTTTCTTGTTAACTCTTCAGTTTAGAACTGGTTTGAAGTATTCGAGCAGGGCATATTTTGTGTTTTGCTCCACAGTCAAATAGTTTGGACTCAATTTGTCTCTCTCTGAAACTCATGCTCAGTCACACCTAAACCTTAGGATCGTACCTGCAGGACCATGATGCCTGGAATATGTGTCTTGCGCAACATTTGGGTTTTAACGCCTCACTTCCTGATGCTTGTTTTTCTTCCTTTTGCGAACCTTTTAGTTTTGCAGCTCCCTGAAATATCACCATCATTCCTTTTTAATTAAGTCTTCATCGATTGAATGAAATTTCGTATCGAAATTTCATTCAGTATCTCACTCCTATCCTGGAACAGTATTGGTCTCCGGAAGAGAGTCATGTGCTCTTTCATTTATAGCTCCTTTTTTGGTGAGTAATTTATTCTTTTTCTATTCATTTCTCTACCGATATGCTCTTTACTGGTGCTCTGACTGGGATAAAATCATCAAGGAGGCATTCTGATATTCACAGAGCATAGAGGGGGAGAAATAGAGAGAGAGGGAGAGATAAAGGAGAGAAAGAGAGAGAGTGTGTGAGTGTCTGGGCACCAAATGTCGCATTAAGAGGTGAATTACAAACAGGGAAAAGAGTTGAGGCCGGCAACACGAACCCACCAGATAGAGCTGGAGAGATAGTGAGACCAAGTAAGAAAAGAAAAAAGACAGAAGTGAAATGAGGCAGAGGATAAACACACAAAAAAAGAATGTGTGGAGACATTCAGACATTCACCCACGATGCACCACGGCGATCCACAGACAGGTTGTCGCTTCCCCCTGAAGCCTCAAGGTGCAGACCAATACCTCCTGTAGAACCCTTTCAGCCCAGACATCAGCGACGGTTCTGAGGGTCCAGCGACGGATCTGAGGGTTCAGCAACGGATCTGAAGGTCCAGTGACAGTACTGAGGGTTCAGCGACGGTTCAGAGGGTCCAGCGACGGTTCTGAGGGTCCAGCGATGGATCTGAGGGTCCAGCGACAGTTCTGAGGGCTCAGCGAGGCTGACATCATGCCTATGCAGGTTGAGGCTTCTGAGATCTCTCTTTCTCTCTCCCAACTTTCCCCAGAAGTGCAGAGCAGATTAGAAAAACTCAGGCCTCAATGTCAAAAACAGCGACCATGTGGTTCCACCATTCTGGCACTATAAAGTGGATCCTGTTTCTCACACGCACAGACACACTTTCTCTCTCTCTCTCTCTCTCTCCCTTGCTCTTCTCCTTCCCCCTCACTTTACTCAGCTGTTGTGTCTGGTTTTGGTCTCATATGCTCTCGTGATGAAATGTTGAGCCCATGTTTTATTCATTCGCACGCTGGAGACTTGATATTTTATGAACGTGCTGCGTTTTTGCGCAAAAGAGAACTATTCCTCGAGGAGGTTAATAGTAATGATATTACATCTCTTCTATGTCTAAGTGCACACTAGTGAATGTCTTGAGATTCGTTCATAGACTTCATAAAGTGACATGTTCAAATATAATATATAGCAATATATATGCTGTACGTTGTACATATAACGTACATTCTTATACATATACAGAGGTGGGATTTGAATGGTAATTTGGGTTTAAGAAAATAACATTTCCTGTGGTGAAATCGTGTAATCTGAGTAAGAGCAGTAGTTCTGTAGCATATGTGTTTGGGCTGACAGGGTTCACTGAAGTTGTGCTTGAATTTTTGTAGAGAGGCCATGTGGTGCGACACAGAGCAGCAGAACATCAACTAAACTGTGTGTTTGTGTGTGTGAGTGAAAGAGACAGGGAGAGAGAGAGACTGAAGAATGGGGAGAGATAAGGAAGTGATAAATTGCTACATTTGTTAACTGAACACCACATGGGTTGTGCTAATCTCTTGATTTACTGTCAGGATGTTAATCTTTCAACTGTGTGTGTGTGTGTGTGTGTGTGTGTGTGTGCGTGCTCAGCATGTGTATAAGCCCACATGTGTGTGTATGTGCGTGTGTGTGTACTCTTGCACAAGAGTGTGTGTGTGTGTGTGTGTGTGTGTGTGTGTGTGTGTGTGTGCTTTTCATGTGTTTCACAAAATGAAGACTGTACTTCCGAATGGGCTGCTTGTTACTGTCAATCATTTTAAACTGAGAACCTGTCACAGTACATAACTCACTGGAAGGTAACTTTTTTTAGGCTGTGTGTGTGTGTGTGTGTGTGTTACAGCTGGATTCACTTATGACCAATGTCCATTGCTTTTTTTCCTACAATACATCATCAAAGAGATTTTAGCACAATTTTTTATTTTTACTTCATTTGCTAATGTATTTAGCGGTTAACATGACAGACAGAGGCTTTTATGAGCTTCACGTCCAAACACAGAGAAATCCCTGGTGTTAACACCTACTGTGGATATGACTCCATCTGTGGATATGACTCCATCTGTTTATATGACTCCATCTGGACACAAATAAACACTGCAAAAGTTCACTCAACACAATGTGTGTTGAATCAACACTGGAGAATGTGCTGCACAAAAGCAAATAATTGTTATATTTTTAATTAATTTTTAATGAATGCAAATAAGAATGGTATAACAGAACATCTAGCGATCTCGTTGTCCTCTCCCACCAAAAAAATGCTGCTTGGGGCAAATGTGGAGACTTGTCTCCTTCGTTCGCTGTGTTCCCCGGGACTTCGCATCCCTCCGTGAAATAATGCTGTCCTGGTGCCCACTGCTCACAAGCCCATAGGAAACGCTCTTGGCTGTCATAGTGAAAGTCGCTCACCTAAACAGAGCACCTCTCCCAGTCTTGACTGACCTACCTCCACCCCTACACCCCACCCTAAACCCCCACTAGTTAAAGGTGCAGCAACACCCATATGGCCATGGGGTTAATTAAAGGTCAGTAACCAGTTAGAAATGCGTAGCTGAGAATGTGTCATGTGACATACTTCATGTCTTTCCTTCATAACCTCGCCCGAGCTGCTCACTTCCTGCTTGTGAAGGAACAAATCAGAAACATAGAGGCAAATAAATCAGTAGATGCCAGAGTTGTGTCTTCTGCAGATTCTGCTACACTGGATGATCGAGATGTTCAGCAAGACAGGTTGCCTCTGGGTGAAAGATCCATGTTTGATCCATGTTCTCAGAGCTCTGCAGGTTGTATGGATGAGCCTCACCTGATGGTGCACTGGTCACGGGTCCAGGTGGAGGCACTGGAGAAAGCACTTCACTGGAGAAAGCACTTCACTTTCAGTTGAAATTTACGATCAGGAAAATGTGTTCAGAAACTTAAAACTGAAGAGGGAGGATTTGTCTGCATGGGTTAGATTTGAAGGTTGAGTTAACCATGGCTCCTCCCCTGCAGATGAAGCCAATTCCTTCTCAGTCTGAGACACCTGGCAAGACAGGTGTCCATTCCCTGTGTCCCTGTGTCCATTCCCCTACAACACCCTTGTAGTGAGAAGTTGTATATGGCCAACAGACAGGTCAGATACTCTAAGTTGTTTGTAATAAAGGGCATAGTGCCTAGAGTGTGACATCTATCCTTAAACCACAGTTAGGAAAGCTTTCAGGATATCGACATGGTTAAAAGGAGGATAAAAATGTTTAGGCACTTTTAGGAGTTGAACTGTAGTACACTTTTAGGAGTTGAACTGTAGTACACTTTTAGGAGTTGAACTGTAGTACACTTTTAGGAGTTGAACTGTAGTACACTTTTTGTGTTCAGTATCACTGAGTTTTACTGGTAAACCCAATGTGTTCACCTTAAATGTTTTGGTTCCTCTTTTTTGATACAGACTTCATTCATTTGATTGACTCCTGCAAACTGCTGTGGTGAGCCTCACCAGGACTCACACAAAGCCCTTCACATAAACACCACAACACCTCCATCACATCACTTCTCTTGTGGGATGCTGGTGTGAATGAAAGACCCTTTGACAAGAATTCCCTCATTTGGTTAAATGTTTTTTTATAATGATGTATTTTACACATAAAACTATATTAACTGTTACTTATTTTATTTGTTTTTTTGAATATTTGACATATAAAGGTATTTTGGTCCTGAAAATTCTAGCTACTGGCATGTGTGTGTGTGTGTGTGTGTGTGTGTGTGTGCCCTATGATAGATTGGTGTCTTTTCCAGGGTTAGGTTCTGGCTTGTGCTGCTGGGAGATGACCCCTGTTTTAGGAGCTGTAACAGTAGAAAAGCTGAGGACTTGCAAAGCCAAGTTATAAACTCTTGCAGATTCACAGATTCTAATTGCAAATCACAAATGACATATAACAGCACACAACCACAGGTGGCTCCAAACACCCACACTCTAAATGCCCAGGCTCTAAATACTCATGTACTTATTACTCACACTCTAAATACTCACTCTAAATACCCAGGCTCTAAATACTCACACTCTAAATCTTCATATTCAAAATAGTCACCATCTAAATATGGAGTTTCTAAGTACCCTTTTGCCTCAACAGTATGCCCTGCCATGTTTGCCCCGAATTCCACCAGTCCAACTGTGAACTTGCTACTTCCTGTTCGGTGGGCGTCTGTTGCTAGGAGACGGGTGGGCCGCTCTCTGTCGGTTCCAGCCCGGGCGAAGTGCATTCTTCTCCGACTCTCTGTAAAAGGTTTGGCTGCCTGTCGCACATTGATGTACAGTTTCCTTTGAGGCCGAGTGAGGCTTTCTGCGGCTCGTACCACTTTTCAAAAGGGAGGAAATGGGGGGTGTGCTGCGAGGTCAAACGGTCCCTCCTGTGGCGCTCCTGGGGGACAATGACGGTGGGATGGTGTTGTGTGGGCGGGGTGGGGGGAGGAGAGGGCGGGGTTTTGCTCCCAGGATGGAAGGGGAGGCGGCAGAGGTGTTCAGGAGAGAAGAGGCTGCATTTCACCAGTCAAAATGTAATTATACAGCACTGCGAGAAAGAGAGAGAGAGAGAGAGAGAGAGAGAGAGAGAGAGAGAGAGACTCTAAAGCGTTCAGGTTATCATTGTATAAAGAAAGCAAGTTCATGCCAAAGATTCTTTCAATGTATTGCAGTATGACTTTAACAATTTATCAGTAAAGAACTTGTTTTTAATTTTTTCAGCAATGTTAAATGAGGCAACAAATATATTGATGCTTTCTTTAATATGACAATATGTTCTTCTTTAGTTCATTCTGATTCTGTGGTTGTTACACTGGGTAGGTGGTGGGCAATACACACCCATACACACACACACACTTTAAAACAATGTTAACCTAATCAAACTTTATTTTTTTTACTCAGATATTCAGCTTCAGACTACACGCCTCATGCTGTTTGCAGTCATTTGAGCATTTTTATGTGCACTTCTTTGGAATTTTTATGACCATATTGTTACCAAACTGGGAGGTTGCCAGATTCTGCCTCTATCCCCCCCCCCCCACCTTCTTCTGTGTTGTTGTTTTGCATTTGAAAGGACCACCCATCGGGCTCAGAGCAGAGAGGAGCACTCTGAGCCGCCTGTTTGGAATATTAATGCTGTTCTCTTGGGAAAGGAGCCTACAGGATGGGGAACAGGCTGCACCGATCGCATCCTTCCCACTTCCGCTTCGGTTGTCCTCAGAAAGTGCGAGGTTGAGCTCTCCTGGAGCTACATGTAGGAGGAAAGTGGAGCGGGGAGAAAGGAGAACAGCAGGGTTATGCAAAGCACTGACATTTACTTTAAGTGACCTGAGGTCTCAAAAGTGATTGTTATGTCTTAAATTTAAAATAATTGTTTGAAATGTATCTATACTCATTATTCCTAGACAAAGTGATAACTCTTGTTTTTGCAGTCCTAATGGCAGAATAATGAGATGTTTGGGTGGGTGAGTGGGGTGTCTGTGGGGAGTGGGAGGGTGGTTTGGGGCGGGGTTGACCGATTCTCTCTGCCCCTTTTACCACAGAGAGGAGCCGACGCCCTCAGCAGGCGTCTAAGACAAGCAGAGGAAAACGACCATGTGAAACTTTTCTGTCAGGCCCACGAGGAACACCACCATTCCTCCGCCATCACAGTGATTGTCGCTAATGGTCTTTTCAGATGGCGTCTTTCTGCCAGAGTCATCTCAGTACCTCATCCTCGTTCTCTCTCTCTCTCTCTCTCTCTCTCTCTCTCTCTCTCTCTCTCTCTCTCTCTTTCGTTTCTTTTTCCTGTTTGCCCTTCCCCATCTCCTGACAGGCCACATCTCAGTCAGCACAGCCAAACAGATGTGTTCACTCTTCACTGTTGGCAACAAGCTTCTATACATTTCCACAGGGAAACTAATGATGAAGGCTGACACTGATTCGTTAATACTTTTGTATCTAGTAATATTATACAATAGCGGATGAGCAGCAAGATATTTCTGATTTGTCGAAATGTATTTATATAAATCTATATTCCATTGCAAAATGTAAAAAATAAAAATTGAGCATGAATTATTGAGCAGTGTTGTCACCGGGTGCAGTAATTAAACACATATGAACTACACACTGAATATGTAAACGTAAACACTGTCCACTGTATATGTAAACAAACGGTCCATCTGGTGCAGAAATCTGGTGAACTGAAACTTAACATTACCTCTGCCAGACATCTGATACGTGGGTTTTCATCCAAATCCATGTGTAGCATGTTTTGTTGATATTGTGAAATCTGTACATATTTGAGAATTTGTTTGAAGCTGCTGATAATAAATCTCCATAATAATCTAAAAAGGATCATCTACAAAGGGAATCTGTAGGTGAGTAGGGAACAGCTGTATCATATTCTGCAGGAATAACTCCCTGTTCTCATACACCTTCGTTGGGGAATTAGGGTAAGGAGTACTGATAAAGCGATGATTGAGCACTAGACAGCACATCTTGGCCCAGCCCCCATTTGGACTGTGGGATTACAGACGGTAGCTTGCGATCCCCCCCCCCCACCTTCCAGCAGATTGGAACGTTCCTTTAAGCTTCACAGGTGCTGTCACTGTTTCCTTTCACTGCCCTTCTAAAACAAGGTTGTGCAGGAAGAATCTTTTAAAACAGCAGACTGCACGCAAGAACATGTGGCTGATAAAAACAGAATCATCCCATGCTCCTCTGTTTGTTTTCATTTGTTTACAGTATGATTATTTTTGTAGTTTGGGTGTAAAAACCTTTGGAATCCAGAGCCAGTTTCTCCTGCTGTTTCAGCTGCTGAAAGAGAGACACAGGGAAATTACAAAAACAAGTATGGAGATGGAGATTCGGCCCCCGTTCCACCGTTCCCCCGTTCCCCCCTTTAAATGTCCTGTGTTTATGTAAAAACATTACCAGAATCTTCTACCATTCATTTTTGGGACCACGGCTTCTGGATTTGACAATTTAAAAGAAGCAGAACCGGTTATGCTTTTGTTTCAATTTTTTTCTTTTATTGAAAATATCATAAAAAAGATGAGATTCTTTAAAGAACATTATGTTAAATTTGATGAAAGGAAAGAAGAATTTGTTCAGCTGGTGTAACATCTGTACTGAGATATGTGGCATGGGAACTAAAAGTACTGTTGGGAAAGATTAGATGAAAAATACTGGTATCTCTACAAACAATACTGGTATCTCTACAAACGAATAATCAGACAAGCAAAGAAAAAAAAAAAACAATTACAAAATTTAAAAGAGCTTTGTAAAACTTTCTGAAAAAAGAAAGCTAATAGTTCCAGTTTATTAGCCTTACATTAGTAATTTTAACAGTACTTCATCAATATGCATTTTGGCTAAAGCACAAAAGGAACAAAATTAAAATAGAAACATCTACATATGATAAATAAACATAACGATTATGAAATTGTACCATATTAACCACCACCCCTGGTTTAACGACTTGGATTATACATTACAAAAACCCAGAGGGGTGACTTTTCAAAAACAATTACTTAGTCGTTTAAAGTATTAACGAATACAATGCACATAATTCTTTTGAAATAAAATTAATGCTAATAAATAAATTAGAGGGGTTAAGAGTGGACAGAAGCCGAGTGGGGAGGGGCAATAGATGAGACTGGTATGACTGGGAATGACAACCTGGGGTCAGAGGTCACTTCCTGTCACCGTCAGGCACTGAACAGATTCTGAGCTGCAGCTGCTGATGCATTTTTCTACAAGCTCGCCTCAACACCACAACCCCCACATCAACACCGCTCCCAGACACCCATAATGTACAAGACAGGGGGGAAAAAGAGTCTGTAACATTTTCGATTCCTGGGTTTCCAAGTAATGGGAATGAATTTTTTATAGGAAACATAAATAGATGGAATGAAAGTAGCGTCAACCTACAGCACAGTTTGTAGACAACCAACTAAAAGCACGAAACAGAATCTTAATGGCTGATACAAAAAAATATAAGTCAGAATGCCGAGACAGGACTATAAAGAGTGGTTTAGTAAAAAATAGATCGTATTTTTCTACAGAAGAAAAGCCTATTAGCAAACTGCTAGGGTTGTTCAAACATGGTAGGAAACCATACACAGTACATACTAAAGTACAATAATTCATTAAGTCCTCACAGAGGATTATTTTTTCTCAGAAAAATGTTTATCTTTTCTTGTAATCAAGGCTAAAAAATATATATCTAATCTTGGCATCAGGCGATTTTGAAAACCAAAAGATCAAAAAGGCACGTGGTGATCTGTTCCGATTTCTGTGCTTTTCTGAAACTTTCCGTCCGACTTCCTCGGTTGGGAACTCAAATGTTTGTTTTGCAGAGGGAAAGGTGGAGCGCGTGCGGATGAATCTCCAGGCGGGGCCGTCAGCCTTGTTAAATAAATCGCCGCGTCACTTGCGTGTCCTCAGGGCCTCGAGAGCTGTGTGTACACAGGCTGCTGGTCCCAGTGCTGGGGGCTGTGCTCAGACTGAGGGATGGAAGGAATTCCGGCAGAGTCGTTGATGGGGGTGTACATGGACCGCTGGCTGGGGTTCATGTAGCTAAAGGTGGAATAGATGCCGGATCCCTGGCTGGCGGCGTGGGTGTAGTAGGAGGAGCCGGCGTTGGCGCCGCCCTGCTGGTCAGAGTAGTCGTACTGTGCCCGGCTGATGGAGGGGAATGGCGAGGCAGCATAGTGCTGCAGGCTGAAGGAGCCATAGGGGGCGTGCTGGGGCGAACCCTGCTGCTCGCTGTAGTGGCTCGGGCTCAGCTGTTCCGTCTTGATGTGCGCAGGCCTCTGTTGCCCCTGTTCGCCCACGCCGCCCAATGGGGTCAGAGAGTGCTGCTGGGGCGGCTGCCCGGTCTGGGGGCTGCCGCCAGGGCTCTTTGCCATCCAGCCGTGGCCACCGCCACCTGCCGCCGGAGGCTGGCCTGCGGTGCCCAGGCCGTAGGTGCCCGCGTAGGGCGTGCCAGCCGGGTGCCCGTTCGGAGGCAGGTACTGGTCGAACTCAGCCACGTCGAAAGTCTCCATGTGGGAGATGACGTCGCTGCTGAGCTCCCCGATGTCGACGTCGCGGAAGTCGATGTTGAGCTGCCGCCCGGCGCCCTCACCTGGAAGTGGGCGGCCCTCGCGCTTCAGGTCCACCTTACCGGGCTGAACGTCGATTTTCGGAGTGGCGGGGGGAGTTGGGGGACCTTGGGACTGGCCTGTATTTGTGTGAGAGGGAGGGAGAGGGAGGGAGGGAGGTACAGAGGGAGGGGGGAGGGTGGAGAAGTAGAGAGGGGGGAGGGGAGAGAAAATAAGGGGAAAGTTAACTACTGCACAGTTGAGCACATCTGACACAATCCCAGTAAACAAACAAACAAACAAAAGATCTGGCAGTCATAACCGGGCTTCTGACTTCTTTCATTTGCCAATAATGTAGAAGAACTGCACTGTCCACAAGTAACCTGCTTCATTTGTTAATTAGACTAGATAACTACACTGTCAAAAAACATTCATTGTAAAACAAATGTTACAGAACATGACCTGTGGAAATAAAATCTTAGCAAGTTAACGATTTAGCAAGCTATAGTTCGTTGGTGTGAGCGCATTGTTCATTGCAAAGCAAACAGCGAAAACAAACAAACAAAACAACAAAAGCTGTTCCGCAGACGCAGCGCTGCAGAACTTACCTGACTGTTCGCTGGGGGAGTGCACCTCGCCCATACTGGATGCAGGAGAGTCCGCTTGCTGCAAAGCTTTGAAAATAGCGTTGGGCGAGATGTGCGTCTGTTCGCTGCCGTCTTCCGGATCATTCTGACCGTTCTTCACCGACTTTCTTCTGCGAGGCTGGTATTTGTAATCGGGGTGATCTTTCTTGTGCTGCACCCGGAGGCGCTCCGCCTCCTCCACGAAGGGACGCTTTTCGACATCGTTAAGCAGTCTGATCAGAATATAAACACACATGATGAATATTTAGAAATATTTCAGTCGTAACGAAAGCAGACGAATTACAAATTCCTCCTAATTTCTTAATATAGCATTTGTTATAGCCTAAACAATATTTGCTTATGTGCAATACAGTTCAGCCTACCTCCAGAGTTTCCCCAAAGTTTTGCTAAGCTCCGCGTTGTGTAGATGAGGATATTGGTCCGCTAGTTTTCTTCTGGCAGCCTGAGCCCACACCATGAAGGCATTCATCGGTCTCTTCACGTGCGGCTTGTTTTTGCTCGCGCCATTCACGCGCACCGGCATGGGCACGAGAGTCCAGTCATAACCCTTCAGCACCTGAGACACCGCCTCGCGGATGCACACCGGGAACTTGTCATCTTCGTCTTTCTTGAACTCGCCGAGCGGACCCTCGGGACCCATAACGTTGTTCTCAGCCGGTCGGGTGTTCTCGGTGTCAGAACCTGTTACGGACGGACACGGCGACCCAGCAGAGTCTTCTGACATACTCGGACTTGGGGCTTCGGACGGAGATTTGTCTTGCTCATCCGTCATCTTAAGGAAGGGGTCGAGTAGATTCATGCGAAAACTTTAGTTGAACAGCCTCTGAAGAAAATCTTTAAAAAAACGCAGACTGTCAGCCTGCTTGAGCTTCAAAGTCCTGAGATTCACACACTGACACCGCTCCAACTGATATCTCGACTCCCAATATTATTTCAATAACTGACAACACTACTTGAAACTTTGTCCAACTTTTATGCTTGAAATCGCCTGAAATCCACCGAAGCGCGGCGCTGCCGTTAACTCTCGCGTTGAAGCGCACGCATACACAGCTGCAGTGTTTCAGAGCTACTGGGGCGTGCGAGAGAAAGTGCTCCTTTCTTGCTGCTGTGTAGTATTTCCAACCTTTGGGAGTACGAACCTTCGCTTTATCAGAAGTGCGCGCGCGGTCTTTATAAGCGCGTTCGCAGGGGCTGGACAAGATTGGGCCTGTGACGCCTTGGAATCCGATACTTCCTTTCCCCCACCCACTAGTATTCCGCGTTTAACATTTTCATTAGGCTAAAATGAAACTGTATTTTCCATGTGATTGTACAAATGTACTTTAGAGTGTCTGTTCATTTAGAACACTGCAATATAAATAATCCAATAGAAAGAGTTAATTATGTAAGGAAAGGTAATGATGCACAAACCTTTTCATCAGTTGTCAGTATTCAGCGCGATAATATTCGAATGCTATTAAAGATTGTATCTGAATGACTTTCGACGTAATCAAATGACCGAATATCACTTGTCGTTAATAGCTTTTGATATACTTCTGAAAGATTTCAAACCAAATTTTTTATTTCCATCCAAGTTAGTCGTTTCTCTGGCATTTAATCCAAAATTTGCAATAAGCACTTGATCTATTTTATTCCGTTCCCACAAAGTTCTGCGTTTAGGCAATATATATATATATATATATTGGGTTTTTTTTATTTAAGCAAAAAAGTTGAGATCTGTTTATTGCGATCATCCAGAGTTCTGATGCGCGCGGTTCTGCTCTGAGGACCTTCTGCGTAATTTTCAAATCTAACCATAGGGGGAGACGGCGTTCCAAGAAATCACTGTAGATGCGGAGGGTAGTTTTTCTGACATCGGACACGTTTTACGGAATAGTTTACTGACGACCTCGTCAGCTTACTTCATAGGTGTCAAATTCGAGACAGACTAATTCTAGTATATTTCAAGCATATTTGATCTTTTAATAAACTTCCCATTTTTAAAGGCAAACTGTTTCAAAGTTGGCAAAACGGTTTTTAACTGTTCTTTCTCTCTATCGATGTGCATGGCAAATTCAAGAGTACTTGCATTCGTGCATGTTTGACCCTTAAGAGTAGTGTTTAGACTGAGTGTACCTTGCTATTGAGTACACTTTGTGTAAATAGAGCAAACGCAGATCTGCAGAAATCTATGAGTTGGTTTAGTTCAGTTAAAGTCTGTTGATTTGAGTCTGAGGTGGTAAATTCAATTAAAACTCTGTCTATCTGTCTCTCTCTCTCTCTGGCAGACGGAGAAAAGCAGGCTTCTGGATGTTGTTACTGTGTTTGCTTGCTCAACGTCAACCTCTCGCAATGCGGAATCAGTCAGTAATACTATCTGCCCCACCACCTTAATTAAGGCCCGACTTCCAAATACAGAAAACCAACTATGCGCGTCTTGATTCTTCTGTGCCTTGTCACAGCGCGTTTATTTACACTGACCGTGCTTATTTAAGTTATTCACTTGAAGCACAAACAGAACAGACCTTCTTAGAGTCTTGTCCGTCGCACGGTCGGGTCCTGTAGTACCGCGTCGCTAATAGGAAAGGGGAGTCTGCTGTTTATTTTTAAACAGCGTTTAGCGAAACACCGCGCTCTGCGCCTTTCAACGTATGCTGTTAACAGCTGAGCCAGTAATAAATGCTTTTTCAGTGTCTATTCACATGTTAAGAAACAAGGTCCTTAAAACTTCAGTTAGGAATGATTAGTACAGATTCACCATTGATCTTTTACTTTTATTAGTTATTAGCCTATAGGTACAAAACTAGCATCAGTCATTCCTGGTTAGGTCCTGGAAACATCACTTCTAATTATTTTATACTGTATGTCTTTGAACTGACATAGCATAATAAAGTGTTTTCATTATACAGCCTGAGCTGTAATATATGACTAATATATTTAGCTCTTATTACAAAATAAAAGTATCATGATAGTCATAACATGATATCAAGATACAGATCTGTGAGCACGGTTGTCGCTTTGAGTTTATGTCACGTGTAGTACAGAAGCCGACATATCCAAGTCGTAACAGCTGATGTGACCTGCTCGGCCTGGAATGGCGTCACGTGGTCCCTCATTGCCATTTGCGATCAGGTGACCTCGACTGCTGCTTCCAGCGAAGAATGAGAAATTCAAATTCCTACAACACATACTGCCAAAAACCAAACTGACAAAAACATGCAAACAACCCCCTCCCCCCCAAATAAACCCCAAATAAAAATTAATAAAACAAACATAACAAAACAACAACAACAAAAAATACCACAAAGTTTTAAAGTTGGTGTGAAACCAGTTTGAGCGTTATATGGAATGAGCTGTGTGATTCTTCATTTAGAGTCCCTCACTATGTCCCATAATCCTCCTCTTGCCTAAATGTACAACCAGCAGCTAGACAATGGATTAGACAACGTGTTCGCTTGTTTGGAAACTTGTTTGCTGTAATTCGAAAGTTGTCCGACGTTTGGCAAATCGCACAAGCCCACTTTCTGTGGGTTTAGGGAGAGGTTTTTTGACAGTTAGAAGATCACAGCTTGACCTCTTGTTTTTGTGTATTTTTGCAATACAGTGATACGTGATATTATTCATATGCAATATCAATTTTATGCTCTCTCAAGAGCTGTTATTGCTGTCTATCATAGTTTGTCATGGATTCAAAAGGAGCCAAATACAGTAGCTCGAGAATTCCTGATTTTTAATTCAGGATTTCTGCAGTGGCACATTGCTGTCTTATGGTGTGATGATGGCCTCCACAATGTTAGTAATGGCCTGTTTAATGGTGCTGCTCCCAGGTTCCTTAAGAAAACCTTGGACACACCTGAAGGTAGAGCTTCTTGACCAGGGCTGAGGTGGTGGAAAAAAGCTTGGGAAACTTCTCATCTGGACTTGGAGATCCAGTGTCAAAGCTCCATGCAAACAGTGAAGGTCAACTGCTAACTCGCGCTCCCTGCTCGCCGTCCTCTCGCTAACCCTCCGCCCCCCCAGTCAGGCACGCCGGCGTGCTCGAGGAAAGTTCACACCTCCTGCGACTGTCACCGGGAGCTGCCGGGTGTTCGCAGGGTCTCACTTTTGATGTGGTGAGGGGCTGAGCAGCTGCGAGTCGCGTTGACGTGGAGAAGCAGTGTGGAGGAAGCCTGGCTCGCAAGCTTTCGCAGGCATCCGAATCGAGTCGCCATTCTGTGTGATTTATAACCGCTTTCGTGGTCGCAACAGATCAGAGACTTCAGGCAACGTTTACTTACACACGTCACCATGCTTGGACACTTCACCAGACTTCATCAGCCTTCAGACATTTCGAAACCGTGTAACTTCTAACCTCTTTTTCTTTCTTCATATCTCCATCTTGGTTACGTCATTGTATGCAGACTACCAAATCCCAAAGTCTGTTACATGGGGATGACTGTCTCACCTATCTGCCAATTGAATCAGACCAGACTAGCCGATTAAGGAAAGGACTTAAGCAGTTTAAGGTGAGGCAGGTGAAATCCTCCTGGGTGTCATGAAGCGACTGAGACCATTCCCAACATCCACCTCCTAAAACAGTGCTAGTACTAATGCAGATATGCTGTAGGAAGACCCACAACTTTCATGCGTTTGCCAGGATATTGCAGTGTAGAAGGGGCAGGTAGAGTGTGTGGGGAGGGTGGGGTGGGTGGGGAGCAGGAAGGCACGTGCCGAGCGGGAACTCTCTGATGCAGTGAAGCGCAAAGACGTCACTGATAGCATTCCAGCCGCAACACAACACTGGGCCGGGTCCAAAGTGCTCGATGCAGGCCAGCCTGCTGGATGACCTGCAGTTTTATCTGAAACCGCACCATCTTTTTCAAATGAGGATTCTTTAACGGAGGTCACAGAACAGCCTGTCAGAAACACTAACATAAATCCGTGTCAGTTGAAGAGGCCAGACATGCAGTTACCTCTCAGAATCATTCTTTGGTCAACCCCGTATTGGTAAGAATTCACAGAATGTGTGATCACTACAAGACATGCAAGACCTGGCTTACATTCTGTGTTATGTCTATAAGATAAGGCAGTGTGGATACTGGCCTCTCTGAGACTCTAATGATCAAGTTTCCGTTTACTGCTTGGACTGGATTATTTTCCTGGTATCAACTTTGCCACAAGATGCAAAGGAATTCTCTTCATCCTGGACTGCAAATTGCTCTGTTGTTCTCTTTCTTTCTCTTCATCTCTCTCTCTCTCTCTCTCTTGTTCTCTTTCGTTTGAAAGACAAACAGCTAAATTGCGTATGACTGTCTTCTGGTGAATGAAATGTCGATAGATATGTGGCAGGTCAGAACTCACCGCCTGCTCCCTCCATGGCCACATTTCAATGAGTTCAGATGTCACTGTGGAAACTCTAACGACTAGACTTGTCAACACCTGTGTTTGTGTGTGTATGTGTGTGCGTAAAAACCATGTGAAGAACAAGGCAGGTGGGGATTTTCACAAATGTATGTTCATAAGGCTTTTATTCTGTATTTTCTAACATTGACTGTGTCAGACCCCAGTTCACAGATCCAGGATCAGCATGAGCATGCCTTATCCTATATCCAGTACTGTGGCCCTCCAAATGACCCCCTTTTGTCTATTTGTGCTTAGTTGTATTATGTCAAAATAGGTTAGACGGGCCTTTTTAAAAATAAATATATATTTGGCAAACCTTTTACGTGAATAAGGTTTAGAATAACCTTAGAATGAATGTATTTTCTCAATGTAGCTGTATGAGTATAATTAAATATGACTTGTGTTTTTTGAATGGTAATATCCAGTGTGAAATAAACTCCGTAGTTCAGCGTGTTACAGCAGTTTCTAGTGGAAGGATACAGCCAGCATGACACTGGGTTAGCATAGCTCTCTTCTACACAGCATGACACTGGGTTAGCATAGCTCTCTTTTACACAGGCACATGCAAACATTACACAATGACTTCATGCACACAAAGGGTTTAGATCGTGAAAGCCCTTAAATCTATCAAGATCGGTAACAGCAACCTACCTCCCCCCATCACTCACACACACACACACACACACACACACACACACACAGTCTCTCTCTCTTCCTATCCTCCTCTCTCTCTCTCTTCTATCTCTCTCTCTGTCTCTCCCTCCCTTTCCTTCTCTCTTTCTCTCTCTCTCTCTCTCTCTCTGACCCAATGAAAGGATCTGTTCATTCACCAGAGCCACTTTGATACCTGGGCATGCCAATTTAATGAAGGAGTGATGATATCCAGTGGCTTTGGTCATCAGCCTGATCCAGCCCACTCTCATTCCTGCCCTGCCCCCTCTCCCCACCACACACACACACACAATACAGTATCACACCATTCCCACACCCAATTCCCAATTTTTTAGCATTGTTTATAATGAATGAAACCTAGTGGCAATTTAGCATGTTTGATTTTAGCTTTAGCATGTGACATTCTTTATTTAAGACTTTACTGGTGAATGGAGGAACAGCAATGTAAGAATTTCATTGTACAATGTAACTGCCTGTTTCTGCTGTACATATGACAATAAAACTCTTGAATCTTGAATAAATTCAAAATTTAGCATGTATTGTTCTAGATTTAGCAAAAAGCATTCTAGATTTAGAATGTATCATTCTAGATTTAGCGTACGTCATTCTAGGCTCTCGTCCACTTTTAGCCATGATAAAAAAAAATAAAAATTCCATCTTTAACATATTTACTTGAAAAATGCTGGCAGCCAAAATGGCCAAGTAGATAAATACTCTGTGGTTCAGAAAAACACTTTTGAATCCCAACCTTGTTCCACTAATAATATCTCGGGCCGACCACAACAGTACCTGTGAGATTTTGACATGGGTTGAAAAAACGGACCCAGCTCAGAGGGCTTTGCTGCGTGAAGCCGGGCACAAACCTCGCTCACCGCACTCAGAGGGAGACCAGTAGGAAATGGAGTCTCCTGTGCTGTCCAGGGTCACATCCTTGCTGGTGTTACTAGAGGGGCTTTTGTTTTATTTGTGGTGGGACAGGGGGTGTGGCAGGTGGCGTGGCAGGGGGCGGAGCATTGGGATGGTGTTAAGAAAGAAAGAGAAGGCCTGCCTGAAATGTCCAGTGTCATGTTGGATTTTTAGAATGTGCACACATGCATGCACACACACAGACACACACACACACACACACTTATATTAGTATCCACATTTAACCTTTAAGTCTGAGTCTGATTTTTAATTAATTAGAGCTAATGAAGTGTGGAAGCTTCTGAAGAGTGCCAAGGCCTCTTGCTGTGCCAGGCCAGACTGGGAGCATCTTCGGCTGGCGTCAGGACTCGTCGGGATGGGTGCCTGGAGGCGCTGCGTGTGCTCGAGCCATTTCACTGGGTCCTGTTACCTACACAGGTGCTTGGCAAATGCCCTGGAAACAGTACACCAGGTTCCTAAAAGCTTTACACGTGTTAGAGATTATTTAATCAAGTCGTTTTAAAATAACTGGTCTGGCTAATCACTGGGCCACAAAATGTTTACTCTTTTGCTTCCCCAATTAAAACTAGTGGACCTTATAGTGTAATAGTTATACGGTGTAACCTCCCCCCCCGGCCAGAGGGACACGCCCACACCTGCCCACTCACCCCTACACCCACAAACCATCGTTCTTCACACTTCTTTTCGTTCCAGTCTTGTTATTAGTTAATTCCCTGCACCTGTTCTCTTTTATGTTTTTTTCGTTATATGAGCCATGAAAGAACATGCTGTCAGCGCTGCGCGTTATAGTCGCTGCTCACCGCGCGTACGTTATCTTCTCGCGTACGTTATCGTCCATGCTTAGCACGTGTTACGTTGGCACCTGCATTCCACACCTCTGCTTATGTTTTTGCTATGTTTTGCATAGCTGTTTATTTTGTTGACTGTCACGCAAGACTGTGGAGAATAAAGACTCTCCTCTTTACACCACACGTGGTTTTTATGCGACGGCAATTAAATTCAACGTTAATTGTTTAATGCTTATTCATAAATAATGTGGTTATTACACTTGAAATGTGTACAGATGTACTTATAAAATATATAACATATTTTATTAAATGTATAACGTATTTCTGCCTCTATTTGACCTCAGAAATGTTCCTTTTCAGTGTCCCTCAGCAGACCTCCTACATAGAGTGGGTCCAGCTCTCTGGGTAGTGCTTTTTCATACTATTCATAATTGGACCAATAGAACTATGGGTGAGAGCAAAATGTTGAAACATATTTGGATTCAGGCTGCAAAATATATAATAATATGACATGTAGAAGCAGGAGTGATACATGAGTGCTGAACACACACACACACACACACACACACACACACACAGAAAACGTTTATTTGCAAAATGCAAATGACGAAAAGGCTTATTGAAACAGAAGCAGAGAAACAGGCTCTAGGAACGTTCAATGCCAAGCACTGAACTCAGGCACCTCTGGGGTTTAAATAGGGAGAAGAACGAACAAATAGCAGGTGTGAGGGATGAATCAGTAAGAGAGTTACTGGGAGCGGGGAAGGGGGTGGGTGCTGTGATTGGCAGGTGTGTTATGTGAGTGTTGGCTGCATTTTTATTTTCATGTAGCAAAATGATTGTTGACCGGTGTAGTTATAGGATGAAAAAAAGATTAACTTTTAGTTTTTTTTAAATGATTTTTATATCTGACAGCACCAATTAACCCTAACCCTATATTTAAAGGATAGGGTTACATAATAAATAGTAAACTCTTTGGGTCTGGTCACAGTTCTCTCTCTGTATTCTCCCCTATATAATTTAGACAGATCGGAGGATTTCCTTCTGTGTAAAACTGTGATTTGGGGGCTAAAAACTAAAGGTCTAGACTGGTAGAGGCTTCCTTTGAGTTAATATTTTTTAAGAATAAAAAATAATACAAAAATAATATTAGAAGAGGTGACATAATAATTCATACATTAGATATGTTAGATATGTAAATAAAGAATGTGTGTGTGTGTTTGTGTGCATATGTGTGTGTGTGTGTGTGTGCATATGTGTGTGCATGTGTGTGTGTGCATGTGTGTGTGTGTGCATGTGTGTGTGTGTGTGCATGTGTGTGTGCATGTGTGTGTGCGTGCATATGTGTGTGCATGTGTGTGTGTGTGTGCATGTGTGTG
>JAOXYF010000012.1:14784985-14809752 GCA_028565775.1 Sternarchorhynchus goeldii | reverse complement strand
TGTGTCTGTGTGTGTGTGTGTCTGTGTGTGTGTGTGCCTGTGTGTGTGTGTCTGTGTTTCTGTGTGTGTGTGTCTGTCTGTGTCTGTGTGTGTGTGTCTGTGTGTCTATGTGTGTGTGTCTGTGTGTGTGTGTCTGTGTGTGTGTCTGTGCGTGTGTGTGTGTCTGTGTCTGTGTGTGTGTGTCTGTGTGTGTGTGTGTGCATATGTGTGTGCATGTGTGTGTGTGTGTGTGTGTGTGCATGTGTGTATGTGTGCATATGTGTGTGCATGTGCGTGTGTGTGTGCATATGTGTGTGCATGTGTGTGTGTGTGTGTGTGTGTGTGTGTACATATGTGTGTATAATAATTTCAGTAACTTTTCAACATGTTCCAAACCCTAAATCTCAAAGCCAAACTTCCCCTACCACAAACCCATGCCTGCAGGTTTGCCTTCGTACCTTTTGTTTCTATATATTTGTTTATCTATACAATCGTTGTATTTGAGGTTAACAGGGGCCTATATCCGATTTTCTAATCTAGTCATGTTATCATTGTAACTATGTACTCAATGTATATTTAATACATTGTCCTGTATTAAAACAAATTTAGATAAGCTGTCATGTTTTAATAGTAACATTTCTGTGTGGAACAATGCAAATACAGTAACTTGAATGGTTCATTATGCGCTCTGTTTTAGAGACTATATATATGGTAACAATATGGTAACATTTAATATGGTAACACTTAATACAGTAACACATAAGGGTTCAGTTTATTTGTAATGTTGGCCAGTGCAGACATCAGTACACCTCTCTTAAAGTATCACCACATATATAACTATACACCATTTGGATCTGTCATGTCTTTGATTGAATGTCTGTAATAAAGAAAATATATAATTCTTCATATCGGACTTGTGTCTTTCTGATATTTTCTGATAACCTACACGCATCTTCACTGAGCTGAAACAAATCAGACAACAAGCAAGACAAAGAATAAGACGACTTATGTGATTTCCTTCTGTTATAACACACTCAGTACTTGTACCAAAGATATAGCCTCCACGTTCTCTACCAAATACGTATGCAGATTAAGTCATTATAATTAATGAGTTAAAAAGAAGGCTCCCACCCCCTGTAAACACAAACAAACAAACAGTGCAACCCAGATTATTTTTTCTGAGCCGCGTGGCGTGGCACTATGCGTCATTATGTCCCATAATAACATTATTCAACTAAACCTGAGTCTCTCATGAAGAAAATGGTCCCTTGCCTTTCAAAACACGCCGTTTTAGCGAACGCGTCGGTATCACCTGACAGGCCAAATAAACCAGGATGAATGTCACTCTATTCCCGAACAGAACCGCGCTGTTCTCTGTCCCATTACTCCGTGTTTCTCCCTGAGTCGTCTATGCTAAAACATACGTGTTAATAAAAATAAATAAATAAAACAATAAAATAAAATGAAAACATTTTCAGGTTTCTCTGTGCAAATGAATATAGCAGAAATCGCCCATTAAAGTCCTGCTCCGCAACCAAACTGCAATGGCCGTTAACTGATGTTTGCTCAGAATTACCATTTTTTAATGGTGTCGCTTCTGAGCTAAGGTCCAAACTAAGGCCTACCGCAAATACTGACAAAGCGATCTTGACGTCTGGCTAGCTAGTATGGGCCTTCACAGACTGGTTTCTTTCCCTGCATGATACGGCTCAAGGGAGCCATACATGCTGTATGCTGCAGTGTACGGTTGCCTTTGAGCCCCGAGCTGAAAAATTGACAAGAGAGGTTAAATGCGATGCAGTTGTAAAGCGAACTCTGCAAATGAGCCTGATATTTTCATTCAAAGCGTCCAACCAGCCAGATTCCCAGAGCATCAGCAAGTCTACTGTCAACGTAAACACTATTAATCACTACGTCAGTGCTCCAGATCAGGTTATGACAAGACCAAGGTTTGGGGTTTCGTGGAGAGTGTTTATTCCTAGCATTTCTTGAACATGACAATAATTGTATACCTCCATATAAATAATGAAGGTGCAATTTTGTTTCAGCATTCCACAGTGCTCTGGACAAGACAAGTCATAAAGAAAGCCAGAGCCTCCCATTTCCCGCTTCTCTTCCTCCCACAGGCTGCAGACGCCCGCGGGATACGCGAAGAGTTACTGTACTCTTTTCTCTTTCTGCACGGCTGTTCCTACTCTGGGGGGCACGTTCTTCTGGCTGATGCTATCGCCTACCCAAAAAAGTCTCCTTCCCTCCTCTCTACACTCTGGCCATACCTCATTCTCACACTAACGACAAACCAGGTAACTCTACCCTACTGCATGGGGTATATATATATATAATTTTAATTTTTCAAGTTCATGTTTAAAACATTATCACAAGATTTTCTTTTTTGGTGGTTCATAAAATTCTGCAGTTAAGATCAAAAGTCCAATCAGGGCTTTTGTTTCTAGCTAATTTGCATGTAAATTGATCATGTGTCTTCCCTCTCACGTTCTTCAAATAAGTTAAAGATAAAAATCTTAACTTACAAGATACTAATCTGATATCTTGATACCTTGTTCGGAACTAAACATGTTACCAACTTAAGCAAATGAGAAAATGCGAAACAAATGATTCCCTACATCTCTTCCTAGATCTGTAAATGACTTCAACATTATTTTAAAGACACAGACTGGAACTGAGAGAGAGATGAGAATGCTGAGATTTTTCTCCTGAGGGAGTTATAGCAAAGGAACCCAGCTGTAGTTTGGTCTTGCTGGCCGGTACCGGTTGACGAACGTGGAAAATTCGCGGTCACCCTCATAGGTCCAAAACCTACAGAACGTCTGTCCGACCCATTCTCCGAGACTGTCTAACATAGACTCTTCTACAAGTGCTTTGTTTGTTTTATTTCAACATTTTAGTTTCCCTGCCTGACTTCGGCACTTTTAGACCTATCGCACGCCAGGGCGCAAATGTTCACCTAAAGTCTTTTGTAAAGACTCCCAAAAATGAAAATAAAGGTAATGTCACATTAATAATATTTGGAGTGGCGAGTGTGGTGTTTTCCTTTTATTAAAAGCTTATTAATATTCAGCGGTGGGGAGACTGATGTTGTCTTTTTGCTTCTTTGGGTTCGCGGCTGAAGCAGCAAATGCGGAACGTCTGGTTTAAATGAACGAAAACGCTCGATTTCATTCACATTCTTTGCCCGTTTTTACACTTTGGTATTTTTTTTTCTTCGTGTGAAGAGTAATTGTCCAAATTAGGTGTGTGTGAAATCGTGGATGTCAGCGACGGAGGCCCTCTTGCTGCCGCAGTCAGATTAGTTTTCAGGCTACAATTCTGCCCAAGTATTAACTCCAGTCTAGAGAGGAGCTTTTTAATTAGGGAAGCAGAGAAAAAGAAGACGCGCGCACACAGGAGTTCGCCGAAGAATACTGAAAAATACACAGCTTCTAGATCTCAGTATACAAAATACACAGCTTTATGGCTATCTAGATCTCAATATCCCTTTTTGGTGAATGATAAAGTGAAGGAAACATCTTGATTCTGCTGCAGCTTACACAATCATGCACCCTAATAATATGGTACAGGTATAAAGTTGCCAGTTTGGCCCCATTTAATAAATCAGTGAATCCCCATAACAAATCAGAACCATTAGCAGTGCAACGTTCCCAGAATGTAACTCCTCTTTCCACAGTTCCAAGCAGTGATTAATCACTATCTCACTGGATTCTCCAGCCAGCATTTTGCTCCAGTGCTGGTGGCTTGAGAAGACCTGCCAGTGTATATCACAGCTGGAGAAATCGCTTGCCAGATGCCTCTTCCTTTCTGTCTGCATGGAGCGTCCTTCTACACTAGAAACTCTGCATCAGCATTTTAGGTCAAAAGAGAGAGAGAGAGAGAGAGAGAGAGAGAGAGATTTTAAAGGGAAAAGTAATAAATTAGTCCTGCCACTGTTGAGTTGCTTATCAAGTGTATCTGTAGCACCCATTTGGTTTCCAGGGTGTGTGTGTGTGTGTGTGTGTGTGTGTGTACGTGTGTGTGAAGGATTCTGAAGGTCAAGTAGTGGGTGAGAGCAAAGATATTACACAGGTTGTGCAGCGGATTGGGTATCAGAAACACCTCAAACACCTGCGTTACGCAGGGAACACTGTGCTTTCCCAGAATCCCTTGTGTAGCATGCACTCTCTTATCACAGTCTTTCTGAGCTTATTGAAGTTGCTGTGTGGGCTCGCACGTCCCGTTTATCTTCTGTTCGTGCACACAAGGGAATCCTACATGGAGTCCAAGTGTTAGTTCTAACCTAAGCTTCCTGATCTGGTTTGCTAGGTCATGTCCTGTGACTGATGGGAGTTGTAAATGTGGTGCTGAGCCACACTCTGGTCATAGTCTGATTCTAGCCTGCCCCAAGTCCACTCCACATGGGCATTCCCCAGTCCACCCCCTCCCCCCTCCATGCCTACAGCACCCTCGAGATTCTTGATTGAGTTCTTGAGAAGGTAATGACACGAATGCCGATCACATTTTATAATCGTTTTCGGAGCCTAAAACATGAAAGTCACAAGGGCCACCCAACCACATGTTCCTGCAGCTGTCCTGCAGCGTGCAGGATTTGGACCTCACTGCTGCCTGTCCCACTGCCTGAGGGTGGAGCACACAGAGGGTGGAGAGTGGAGGCTAGCCTGCTCTGTCATGATGAGATGCCAAACTCCTCAGCTCTGCATTTGGGAAATTCTGTTATACACACTAATGATCACAAATGCTTTAATGGAGTTATTAGTTAAGATATAAAACTAATCATTATTCATTATTTTAGTTAATTTTACCAGGTTAATATAAATTCACCTCATGGAACATGCAACAACTAACCCCAACCCTAACCCTAACCCCAACCCTAACCCTAACCTCAACCCCAACCCTAACCCTAACCCTAACCCTAACCTCAACCTCAACCCCAACCCTAACCTGATAACAAGCTACATTTTGCTGTGTTAGAGTACAACAGGCATGCACTGTACCCAAGTTTCCAACATGTCATAAATTTGCTACATTGTTTTAGGTGAAAGTCGAAAAAAAACCCCAAAAAAACATTGAAAGGATTACTTATGCTGACCTCACACATTAGTGATCTTTATTTTTGTGAGGTTTAAATGAGTTGCCTCTGCTGTTTTGTGGCTTGTTTTTGGAACCCTGTTCCCTCCTTCTCTGTGTGGGCTTCGTCGTGTCCTGGGGAGTGTGTCGTGTGCAGGGTTGCCAGATCTCCATTCATCCCTCGCTACCGTCTTCTCTGTACTACTGACGGGTGGCTGGAATTCGCACAACACCCACTCCACGTGTCCATTTCGAGGCGTTTTTTCCTGTGAGCACCACCCAAATGCTAGGATTTGAGTCAGTATGAGTAATGACTGCTGTCATTTTCCGCATATTTATGAAACGCAATATGTTTGACACCCCAGTTCTTTTTAAGCTTTTATCTTCTGTGGTTGTAATCACAAATGCACAATTCCAGTCAGGGGTGTTAAATCTGGACACGTTATTGGATTTGGTCTGGTACTTCCACATCTATTTTGTTGGGCAAAACGTATTTTTACTCTAAAAAAACATTGGAGTTTTTTTAAAAAGGCAATAATCCAATGAAATGATGAGTAGGAGGGGAATGTGTGCCTCCTTCGCTTCCTCATGGCACTGTTCCCTCTGCCTGCTCCTTCATCTCCCTGACACATGTGCCAGGGTGTGGGAGACGCATGCCCCTGTATCCGCCCCTCCTTCCACCCGTAGCCAGCTGTCCACTACTGAGCCTGCAGAGTTTTTACCCAAAATCCCATTTGTGTGTACGCGTGTGTCGGTGTGCACGTGCACTCACGAGTGTGTGCGTCCATCCACATCCATGAACGTGGGCGTGTGCATGTCTGCAGGGAACAGAGGGGCCGGAAAGTGGCGCAGAATCTTAAAATCAGAATAAAGGTGTTTAAAAAAAAAAAAAAAGACCAGCTCGGCCTTCACAGCCCGCGCGAAACGAAAAAACTCCAACGTTTGTCGGTGCCCCTTGCGTGCAACGATGCACGTTTATCCAGCCCGAGGTTGGACAGCGGGGCCAGGCCGATTCGTCGCCAGGGACAAGCCTGGTCTCGAAGAACGGAGTCAAACTGGGAGTGTTAATAAGAAGGTAGGAGTGTGAGAACTTCTCTGTTAGATCCCTGCTGATGATGTAATGAGATGGTGGGTGTTTGAAGAAAGGGGGGCGGGGGGGGGACGACGACAAAAAGTCCCCATCTGCTGCTGTTACCAGGCATTGTTTTGGAGACGGAAAGGCACTGGCCAGTTATTGCTTCAAAACGTCCTGGAGCAGAAGAACCCTAGCGGTCTGTTCTACACCACACACATCTACACCTACAGTCCCATGGTGAAAGATCTCAATTTAGTTGAGTGAAATGATTTGGTGCACCCATGTTGAATTTTATATTTGATACTATATTTGATACTTTTGCTGCATTGTCCCATTTAAAATAGTTCTTGTTGCAGTTTTGCAAGGTTTTGCAACCTTTCATTTGTACAAGGTTTTTCCCTTGTAAATAACCTGATAAAAAATATTAAACGGCAATCAATAAATCTTAATATGTACTATTTTACCTATTTTCTTAAAACGCAAATAGATAATGTAATTCCTCTCCATAATATTTTCTTGTATGTTAAACAGACACATGCACACACAGTCTGGCTGTGCAGATTTCTTGCCAAGACGTAATTGTTTCCATGCAGTACAATACATTACGGATCTTTTCTTCTGGCTTGGAGAGATTGGCACTGCTCTGCTTCCACACTGCCCCTCCTCTTCCCACATGGCCACACTTACCAAACCTCTTTGTCATATTCACTTAATATTCAAGTGCTAAAGTTGCGAATAATTAAATGAAATGATATTCATTCGTATGCATTCATCCTATTTAGTATTAGGAACCATTACATGGCCGGCCGTCCAAAATCAACAGAAATCGATGGCTTCCTTATTTCTGACCACACTGCAGTTTGCATGCATTTTCTTTTCAAAGAAGAACCTGTAGAGAAACATCAGCGTTTGCCTGTATAAGCAGCTAGGATTTGGTTCGGCTGGCGTCTTTGTTTGGTTTGTTTGTTTGTTTGTGGTTTGCGGAAAGAACATGGTAGGCTGTGTTTCGCCTGGATGGGTGCAAGCCTGTTGGGGGGTGGGGGGGTGGTGGTGAAGGGTTGTCTGGCCACCCACAGCCCACCGTGATGCGTGCGCTGTGGTGACGTCTCCGTTGCTAGGAGAGGCGGGTGTACATGCAGGGTTCACTCTGCTCCTTTCATAGTGCCTTGAGACTGCCCATGCTTTTAGATACAACCTAATGTTTCTGGACAGCTCTTTCCCTTCCAGGATTGTTGAACAGCAAACCATTCATAACTATACAAATTGTTCATTCCAGTAGCACAATGACAGTAGCACAAAACCTTGGAGATTACCCTTTACCCAGCATTCTGTGCTGTTTTTGCTTCTTTTTTCAGTTGCAGTTTAATGTGTCAAACAGGCAAAAACCATATGTGCAACTAGTAGGAAGGTCTACACATACAAACACACACACACTCACACACACAAACACGCACAAACAAACTACAGCTTGTGCCTTCCATTCAAATGCACTGCATTGTCTCTAAAGAATTGCCAGTGAGTTATCCACACTGACTGTCGTGATCTCTCGGCAGAGGCGGCCTCACCGAGCCCACAGACAGATGGTTGCCGTGGTTACTGGTACTCCTCCTCCCATGTTGCTGGGGTCAGCAGTGTTTTATCCCACAACAGGTGAAGCCCACAACGTTTCCACGCTGAGCGTATTTCTAAGTTTTCAAACTAACAATGATGGCGATGTGTGTTGAATAGTGAATTACAGGTTTTGACTCGTTTAAGGAGCTAAAGGGAAGGACAGGACTATTGCATGAACCATTGACACTGCAGGTGTGGGGCAAAGGACATTATTGTTCTCAGTGATGGGCATCACACAAAGGCAAAGTCAAATGTATTTCTATAGCACTTTTTACAACAAATATTGTCACAAAGCAGCTTTACAAACAAATGGGTCCAAGTTCCTAATGAACAAGCCAGGGGTGACAGTGGCAAGGAAAAACTCCCTAGGGGATTAGGAAGAAACCTTGGGAGGACCAAGACCATTCTGCTACCCTAGTAGGGTACTGAAAAACTGAATTTTCTATGACTAAATTAGAAGAGAATTGTCTGAGAAATAGAATAGAATAGAATAGAATAGAGTAGAATAGAATAGAGTAGAAAGGCAAAACAAGCCATGCTTATCTTTCGCAATGTCACTTCCTGCTTGTGTCTAAAGTGCTTGGTCACTGGCCACTAAGCATAGTCACTCCATGAGTCTTCCATCATAAAAACGGACTTAGAGCTTGAGTGCACGGTGTAATCAGAGGTCGCTCGGTGGTAAACCTCCCCAGCTGCGCAGGTGTCAGGGGTTAATGGAGGAGGTGTGGGACTCGTGGACCTAAATTTAGGTGCCTCCACGGTGCGGGCTTGGGTTTTTGCCTCTGGGCTAAACTTCATGTGTTGATCCAGGTGACTTAGTTTAGAAGAACCTTCTGGCCTCCAGTTTTAGAAAGAAACACCATTTATTGCTGCCACCTGTAAGTGTACAGGCAGGGAGATAGGACATTAAGGACCTAAAAATGGAAAATAAAAAATGTTTTTAAAATTGTATTTAAATGTCACAATTTATCTTTATTTAACTTTGATATTATTACTAGTAGAAATAGCAGCAGTAGTAGTAGTGGTGGTCATTATCATTTTTAATAATAAAGTAACACAATTGGAACATTATATAGCATAGTTCTTTTTTTCAGATCTTCATTGTTGTCAGATTTTCCCTTTTGTTACCAGTTTTGAATATATTCTTCTGTCCTTTTCCTCTGAACTTCTTCACAGCATCATCGGTGTCTAGGTTACGTTCACTTAGTGACAGATGTGCTAGTCAGTGTAGTCTTGCGAAGTTAAGCTAACGGCTATCCTACAGTAATACTGTCTACGTGGCTTCAAAGTGAGGATTGTCCTGCATCCTGACCTGCAGCCGTACAACGTTATCCAGTGCTGGCGCTCATAAATAACCTGTCACACTGTTTTTGTCACTTAATGGCCAACAGTAGAAGGTGACTCGTTCACTACTGACGTGTTTAGCTCACCGTTCTCCTGATGTTTGCATACATACACAGCAGCCAAGAAAGGCTTGGTTGTATTGAAAATTACGTGTAATCAAGATATCTTAGGTTCAACAAAGTGGTGTGTGTTCGGTCATAACTGCACGACGACCACAGAAATGATGTGTATACACACATTCCCGCCCAAAAATATGCCTGGCGCGCGTTGGTTTACGCTTTTAGCCTTGTGCCAAGCTGGATGGGGAGTGGCGTGGAGCGGTGCTGGCCCGGTGACAGATTACCCCCCTGTGTCTCGCTGACAGACCCAGGGCCTGGTGTGTTTGCCTTCGAGCTTTTTGCACAGAGAGAGGACGGCAACGTCTGTGGGGGTTCTGCAGCTGGAGGGGTCATCTGGTTCTTCTCCTTGGCAGCCCTGAAGAGATGCAATTTAGCGGCTGTTCCTAGTAATGGTGACCACCCCACGCAGCGGGTAACGCCGCTCGATCGTAGCGAGTCGGCCACAGAGGAGGCTCTTGCATTTGCAGAGCAACGGGGACTTGGGAAAGAGTTTGGTCACCTTGTCATCTACCTGGATCGGAGAATGTGTAATTTTCAGTGATCTCACTTGATGCTTTGCGGTTGAGCACCGAGTTCACAAACAGTGGTTGTGGTCGGTTTGTCCTCGGCACTGCCGGGCGTGGAAACACTTGTCATGCGGCCAGTGGTTCATGGCGGCCCTCGGAGCTTGTGAAGAGCTTTTCAGCAAATCTTGGGATTTCCTCTGTTACGCCCACAGAAGTGATTTACAGCCTGCAGTGTAATCAGAAATACATGTTACCCCCCCATCCACACCCATTCATAAACTCTTAACTCACACGGTTTCTTTCTTTATGTCATGACTTTGCACAATGATGTAATGCAGAGGAGTGAGGCTGAACCCATTCTGTCATTTTCTCAGGACTCTCTTCCTCGCAAGGCCTCATGGGTTCCTGTGGGTTCAGCTCTACAGCAGAACATCTCAGAAGACTCACCCTCCACTGTGCTTTTCTGTGTAAAGTTCCAAACCTTCAGATGTGTGGAAACCTGGACCAGAACTAAAAAATGAGGCCCGGCCCTGTGTACAGTTACGGGTCTGGCTCCAATCTTCAGGGTCTTTGGTTCAAAAATCTCTCCTCTGTAACAGGTAAAGTTCACTGCTTTTGTTTTTGTTTTTTTTTTGCAAGGCCCCAGAAACTGAAGGAGAGGATCAGGTAGCTGAGTGGATGTGTTTGGAGCGCATGCACACATGCTGCACCTCTGCCTCTGTTTGTTCAGAGGTAATTGCCTCGCCTCGAGGTGCAGGAGATCTGATTTGTACCCCTAATCTCTTCTCGGGCAATCTGCTGCCCCACACTCCTCGACCCCGTTTGACCCTGTACATGGGCCTGTATTAGACCATCAAAAATTTAACATGTGTCGCGTCTAAGCTCCCAGAGGAACCCTAACCTGTCAGACAGTAACCTCCCTCTCCCCACCTCCTATTGTGGCTAACACAGGAGACGACCAGCTCCAGATCCACCAGGGTTATTTCCAGAAACGGCCCTCTAATTGCTTAAGTCTTAAATGATGTGTAATTGTCCCTTTTTTTCAGGTAGGTTATGGTAATGGAGGTAGGTGAGAGGAGAAAAGCTCTAGTCTTTTCCAGCTGTTTAATAGCAGGCCAGAGCAATCTGGCTGCAGCCGCGACGTTAGCCAGGACTCGCCGTGGACGAATATTAGGTTGCGGTGAAGTTTATTTTCGTAAATGCTCCGAGACAGCGCACAGACTGTGAGGGGCTAGAAGGAGCGCCTTTGCTTTGGAGGGTTTTGCACGTTTAGACGTGGGCAACGCTGGCAATCTGAGCGGCGTGAGGTTAGCACTCGCTAGCGTTCAGCGCTTATAATGGAGACGCTTGGCGTTTGGCTGGAGGCATGAATCCGGCATACTGTGCAGCTCATTTCAAATGGAATGGGTGTTGATATGGGCAAACACTGTTAAAAAAAACAAAAAACAGGCAGCAATGCAGACGCTGGTGAAACGGATCAGATACTGGTGAAACGGATCAGATACTGGTGAAACAGATCAAATACTGCTGAAACGGATCAGATACTGGTGATACAAATCAGATACTGCTGAAACGGATCACATACTGGTGAAGGATCAGATGCTGCTAGCTGCTGAGGACCTGAGGTGAGAAAAGACTGTTTTCTCCACATTTGGTACTGCATTGGTCTGTAGTCTGAAAAGCAGTAATCACTCACCCATTCATTGTCAACTGTACATTGAGGCTAACACCATCCCTGACAGTACACCACAAATGGGCCCACAAATAGGGTTAGGGTTAGATTAGGGTTAGGGTTAGATTAGGGTTAGGGTTAGATTAGGGTTAGGGTTACGGTTAGGGTTAGGGTTATGGTTCGGGTTAGATTAGGGTTAGGGTTATGGTTAGGGTTAGATTAGGGTTAGGGTTACGGTTAGGGTTAGGTTAAGGTTAGGGTTAGATTAGGGTTAGGGTTAGGGTTAGTTTCTCCACACTCCTGCAGGGCCCCTTGAGCACCCTGCCCCACCCCACCCCACACCCTAGGTCTCTCAGACATGGCAGACATTATACGTGTCCCCAGCCGCAGATTTGTGGCGACAGCCACGGCCTGGCTTCTGTTGCCAGGCTTCTGTTGCATGCTGGATGTTGGTCAGTGGCTTTTCTGTCTTCTCGCTTGCCCTCACTAACCACTAGAAACGAATGTTCAGATGGAATTCCTTGATGCCTATATGTATGTATGTGTGTGTGTGTGTGTGTGTTTTAGTGTGAGTGTGTGTGTGTGCGCACTCACGTGATAGGAAAAATGGACCAAAGAGAGATAACAAATAGAAAAGCCCTGCTTCAAATCAAACACTGTGATGTCTCCCTATGGCTAATTATACCCTAGTGGTCAGCCTTTGATTATGGGAAGTGTTTAGGGCCTGTGGGGACACTGGGCCCTTAGCCAGGCCAAACGCTCAGCTCTCTGATCAATCTAGAGCTCGACAGGCGTGTCTCACCACCCCCCTCTGACTGCTCTTCTGTTCCATCAGTGGTCGCACCGCTCAGGACTCTTTCCACATAATTAACTTAATTTGCTGATGTTCGCGTTGATATGAAGGATCTGTTGGTGCTTTCTTCCTGTGCCCTCAAGCTCTGTTCAAAGCATTAATGTAGTCACTCTGGGTCTCCAGCCGACTACGATGTGCTTCCTTCTTTAGTGTCGGACAAGACCTGTAACGCCTGTGTGAAACAGAGGTCTTGAGTCAAGCTTAACTTCAAAACTGAGTTGAATTCCTGTGTGGGAATCTGCTATGAAAAAAAACCAAAAACAAATTAAGACTTTTAACTGGTGAATATCTGATTTGGTAGGATAACATGGAAAAGCGACTACCAGAAGCATCAGGATCTCAAGATAAAGGACAGGCCTGCAGGTTGGTGGTGTGGGTCTGCTTCTTGTCATCACCTGCACATCTAAACTCACCTCTGCCCATAACCTCTCCCTGTTCATTTTCAGAGGTCACGAGAAGCCATGTGCTGACAGAAAAATGCAGTCAGGAGAGGCTTTATTACATTTTTAAGAGTCGGGGGGGATCATGCATAATGCAGATTTCATTTAGCTGTGAACACTGCTTGGACTTTCAGCAGGGTGAATTGCTGGATCTGTAACCATTCGTATGGCTTGATTAAAAAAAAGAGAGATTTATAGCGAAACTATTCACAATTTCCCTCATTCATTTGTGCACCTTGGCTGTTTAGTAGTAAATTAGGCCATCTATTTTAGCAATTAAATGATTTAAGTTTTAAATATTTTTTCCCTACTTAAACATCTCTAAAACACTTTTGAAACCTATTTGATGTATTTTTAGATTTGGCTAATTAGGCCAAGTGACATTTTATAAATCTATTTAATAGGTATAGGAAGGAATAAATTTGGAAAGACTCTGATGGGGGGAGGATTATCTGAAAATAGTTTGTGTTGACAAACAAGATTTAATGTGCCGTCTTGGGCCGGCGGGGTTAGAAAAAGGAAAACAGATTGGGAGTGGGCGCGCGGAGCCGGCGCGGTTTAATTTTCGCGAGGCGTGTTGACACACTTGTAGCCGTTTCATCAGTTCGGCTGCGGAGAAATGCGCACGTGTGGTCCTTCTGTAAACATTTCAGCGACGGACGGTCCAGCGCATGCATGCGGATCACACGACCGGTCCGGGCTCGCGCCAGCTGCGGCGATGCGATTCAACTCATTGCCCATTGTGTTACGTTTCGTCGACATTTTCGTCTCTGGGGAAATAATAAAACTTAAAAAGAAAACATCTGTTTCCATGTTGTCAATCAGCGGCACGGTACGCAAGGCTGAAGCAGTTTGCGATTTGGAAGGTTTGAGAACCTCTATCAGAACCGGAGCTTCCAAAATGCTTGAGAAACAACATGGATCATCCGCAGTCACGAAAATGATCGCTTTGGTCGTTCCTGCGCCGTTTACCGAACGTCCCATGTGTTCTCTTAACCCTGTACTTTTGTTACCTAGGCCATCCGACTGAAGGTTTGCCTGACCGCACGCAGTAGAAAAACTCTGATGAGAAATTAAATCATCTTGAACAATTTTGAAACGCACATGTTGAAAAGACTTAAACACAGACACATAAATCGTTTGCATCTGGCAGCCGAGGCACTTGTTGGGGTGGGAGGGATTCAGGGAGGGGATTTAGCCGTGCAATCACACCGAGGTAATGAGTGAGTAGTCCCTAATAAATCCTCGCGGCGTGCGGATTTAATCCACTCTTAATCCCCGCTCCGCCAGGTTTTCAACGGGGGGTTAGCACACTCGTGCCCAGTGTAAAACTAGCTGATTAGGTGTCAGGTATGTTCACACAGCATGGAGAGAGAGAACATTTAATAACAAAACACGCATTGGTGGGAAAAGACTAAATACTTAATCTAGAGTAAGAGCGATCTCTGACATTCGCTAATATTTATGGGTGCACTTGTTATAAAGGTTAGATGTTTGGTCATTGATGTAATGCAAAGCATATGCTTCCTTGAAATCTGTGAGGTTTGAAACCAAGGCCAGGGCTCCACAGGAGAACTTTTGGTAGAATTCTCATCGTAAGGTACACCAGCCTGAGCGAACACTCTCCATAAGGACATAATATCAAGAGTGACGGGGATCCTGTCTGGCGTGTGCAGGGTTGGAGGAACCAAACAGAAGATCCCCCAGCTCTCTCCGTGCGCTTTTATTGTTTTGTTTTTTTTAAATCGCCGCGGACTGAAGCTCCTCCCCTCATGCCAGACGACCCCAAACAGAAGATGAAAGGCCTCTGTTGGTGCCTGTGAATGAGCTGTCTCTTTATTGGCTGCTCCCACTCTAGGCCCGACCCCTCGCTTCAGCCATTGGCTGAGCATGACACCCATAGAGTGGGGTGGAGGCGACCTGCAGCTACATGTGACCCTGACCCTGTGCAATGACCTTTCACCTCCAGGTCACCCCAGCAGAGGAAGTGATCACATCACATGCTAAAGCCAAATCCTCTGAAATGTGACCATATACTTACTACACTTCTCACAGGTGCGAGAATTTCTTTTTTTTTAAATCCGAATCCAAAATAGATAAGATTGAAATGAACCACTGCCATCTGTGGATTTTAACATCATGTATTAGCATCACAACAGCTAAGTGTTGATTCCTCTGTTTATCTTTTAAAAACACTGACTCACTTTTGCAATGAAATGTTACTTGAGCATGCTGTCGATAAACTGATGCTCATAAAAATAAGGACATCCACTCTTTACAAAATAGATTTAACAAAATGTTTTCCTTTGGGGAGTAAACCAGATTTTTTAAGTTAATTTAAATTTATAAGAATCAACCAAATGGAAATATCTTTTTTGCGCTCTCTCTCTCTCTCTCTCTCTCTCTCTCTCTCTCTCTCTCTCTCTTTCTCTCCTTGGTGGGGGCAGTTTTATGGCTACAAAAACAGAATTTGTGGTTTCGACGATTGAGGTTTGATGCAAGCGGCTGTGGAACCTTTTATGCAACCTGGCGTCCAGGAGTCTTCAGAAAATATTTAGCTTTCCACCCTTTTGAGCCTTTTAGCCTCTACTAGGGGAAAAGAGTGAGCATGAAAAAAAGGTAAGAAAAAAAAACGCACAAGGTCAAATGTCCTGAGTGGGCCAGCTGCCAGAGCTGTTTCATAACAGCTACACACACACACACACAAACACAAGCTGGACATGACTGTCAGAGGGTGCTTCAAAAAACAAACAAACAAAAAACAAACTCTGCCACACTCGAAGTCTGTGCAACTGTAAGAGGCTCCTCAACAGGCCATGCACTGCTGATCAACACAGACGGGCCAGGGGGGGTGGTGTGGGTGGAATAGATAGAGAGAGGGGAATGCTTGAGAGAGAGCCTCTGTCTGCCTCAATCTGTTAACTTCCCGATTGAGATTAAACCTTCCGATTGCGTAGGCCTTTGCCTCTTGCGGCTGTGCAGTCCGTGCGTGAGAAGACGTGCAACCCGAGGATGCCGCCGTTCCGTGGCTGTGGAGGTCACGCAGGGTAGAAGCATGCCCAGCCCAGCGTCCTTACAGGACGCTCATTGTACGGGGACGCGTGCGGTTTCAGCCGAGCTGCAACCGAGGCACGAGCGCACACAGGAGCTTTATGGAGTGTCAGTGATTATGCACTGCTGCGACTCTGCCTACTTCCGAGACTCATTTAGTTTAAAACAGAAGCTTTGGGGATGCCATTTATTTTATTCTCTTCGTCGCTGATAGATCTAGGTCAAGTTGTTTGGGTCGGGAACATTCGTTGTTTAAACACCACAGTAAAACCATTTCAGCGCCTCATCCATCTTTTGTTTGTTTAACTTTCCAGTCGGCGATTTGAAACATCGGTCTCTACTGCTGTGGGGATATTCCAATGTTTTTAACGTAAAATGTCCCATAACGTGTATTATTTTTTTTTACAAGTAGGGGTGTTTTCTTGTAACGGGCCCTGCTGCAGTTTGCGTCCTGCCATCAGGTCGGTTCCGTTCCACAACGAACTTCCTAACAGCTAGTTCCTGAACAGCGCGAGGACGGTGACGGTGCCAACAATAAATATGAATTTACCGGTATGCAAATATGATACGCCAGCACCCACCCCCACCCCCCCTGGCTAGCTTTCATTTGCTGATTCGGTTGGCATATTTAGGTGAGGAACTGCTCCGAGCGGTTCTTTACTCCTGCAGTCTCCTCCCCCGTGAGGGAGCATGAGGGAGCGTGCACGAGTGCTCTTTTAGAAAGCACGCGTCCCCAGGGTTCATTATTAATAGGATTCCGTCATAAAAAAAGTCCTAACGATCCTCTCGGTGCTTAACGTTTATGTCCTTTATTTTTCTTTTTGGCTTTACTTTATTAGACATTATTGTTCAAAGTTGAAGAATGTTGATGGCGAAAAAAGCTGTTTATTTGTTTATTCATATATATATATATATTCGTTGTGGAAGGAAACCGACCTGATGGCAGGACGCAAACTGCAGCAGGGCCCGTTACAAGAAAACACCCCTATATATATATAATAATTCCTTACGCGTTTAAATGTGAACTGTATATAGTGGATATTTTTGATTTCGTGAGTAGTTTTCTCTAAGTGTAGGCTGTTGTTTCGTCCCGTAAAATTCCGGTCTAAGATGACAACTGCAGTCTTGTCGTGATAACCGTGCCCATGTGGTGAGCGTGATTCACTGGCTGCAGCTCACAAGCGCCTGCCGCTAACAACTCCATAATCACCCGCAATTCTCCAGAGGACATCAAAGCCCAGCCCGCTGACCTCAGCTATCACCTCATCACTGACATCACTATCAATGTGGAAAACAGGACGGCAGGGTGGGTGGGTGCGCATGCGCGCGAAAACGTGGTTATTTTAGTTGTCTTTGTAGTCTTTTTTTTACACTTAACCTTAATGTAGGTTAAATCGAACAGAGTAGAAGAACGACATAACGAGAGATCCGAGAATAGAAAATAAAGAAATGCTTAAATCTAAAACTGTTAATATTGCAGGTGACCACTACTTTTCTTGTTTTTCCCCCACATCAGCATTTTGAGCGAACTATTCCCTACGGGTGCTTATTACTCTAGTAGTCATCCAGAGAGATGTACATGTGATGGTCAGTAGCTAGCCCCTAGTGGACATCAGCCACATCACAGCCTGTTGTTAACACTTTACTACAAATACATTGGAAGTTGTACATTGATAACTACCATAATAATTTAGATGAATCCAGGAAAGTCATAGAATAACATTTGCTGCATATTTTGAATGTCAATTTTTTATGTGTTGAGTTGGAACAAATAATCCCAGTTAAGTAACTAAATAGAACGTCACTGGTCAATAGGTCAGTCTACCTATGTCATAAGAAGTTAAAGGTTGGTCTGGAGTTAATCAATTCTGAATTCAGAGAATTCTGAATCAATTCCCTGCCCTGTGAATTGATGTCTGGTCTCCAAGACACTGTATCCTGTTATGGTAGGTACAGGATCAGAGATTGAGTCTTGTGTGTCTTCCTTCACAGATAATCATCTGCTAAATGCCATAAATGTAAATGTAAAATCTCCTGCATGTAGCGCCCAGCTTGCACTGAGACTCATGACTCGAGACTTGTGCCACTGCAGCTACACACACACACACACACACACACACACTGCTTCGCCGCAGTGTCTCTGTGTCTTCCTGCTGTTCATTCACATCCAGACCAAATGGCGCATGACGCCTGTTGGCCAGAGGGAAGGTGAAGATGTATGTAGTGGGCTTTGCTCCGCCCCCTGTCCCGCCTCCTGCCCACCCCCCTCGCTCCTGCACGCCCCTTGAACTTGCCTCTCCTTGGTCTCGCTACAGCCCGAGTCCCTCTGGCGGCTCTCCACCCCAGCCAGGGAGGGCACCCGTGTAGAACACTTGCTTTGTTGAGCACCCAGACGGGGCCTAGTGTGTTCACTTGGCTAACCAGCCTCCAGCCCCAGGAGGTGCCACAGTGGATCAATTTACACATCGCATGATCAGAGATTCAAAAAGATGTATTTATATCAATTAAAAGCAGCCATGGTCAGCCTGAGTTCTAACCATGCAGACAGAGCCTCAAATTCCTCTAAAGAATACTGCCCCACCCCCCAGTTAAAACCCAGTCGAGTTTGGGTCAACATACGTGGCTGACCACTCTGACATCAACAGCAGGCCACCTTGAAGCTCGTTTTAGTTATTGACCAATCATTTAATTGCCAGCTAATTTTCTGGGCTCCTGTTCCCACTCAAAGCCTCCTCATGTCCCCAAAGTGCAATACTACAGCACCAGCTACTGGGGAGAAGTCCTGCAAGAAACCGCATAGGTCTCTGTCTCTGTTTCTGTTATTTGTTATTTTGGTTCTGGTCCTGTTTATGTATATTTCACGAGTAGGTTGAATACAACTGCATTGCTGCAGTACAAGCAAGGTTTCTTTTTTAACCCAGGACAAACAAGCAGCTGGATCAGGAGGTAAGAAGTGGGTGGGGTGGAGGGTGGAGGACCTCCTGGATCAGGAGGTGAGGGGTGGGTGGGGTGGGGGTTAGAGGACCTGTCCTTTTCCAAATCTAAGCTGTCACAGGAGAGTTTCAGAACTCTGGAGCTTTGCCAAAACCTGATGGACCCAAACATGGACCAAAAGCATGTTGGGAAGGGCAGAGGTGAGTCCACCTGGCATGCTGCCCAGACCAGTTGAGTGAGTGAATGTGTGTGTGTGTGCTAGAGTGAGAAGGAGAGCTCAGTGGGTGTAAATCTTAAGTGCACAGCTCTTGAGTGCATCAGAAATTCAAAGGCAGAGTACAAACGTACTCCAGAGATACACTGCTTTGAGCAGCCGCCACACCCCAGGAATGAATATGTCCATTGAGAACTGCGTGCGGCCCAGAAAATAAATAAATAACCAAATAAAAGTATTCATATTTACACATTTTTATTTTTATATATATGTGTGTTTTTTTGTTTGGTTTTTTTTGTATTTTCCTCTCGATTAATCCCAGTTGAATATCAACAGAACAATGGAACCCATAAGCCCCTCCCCCTAGCTCTAACACACATGGTCCAGACAAGACCTGGCTTTTAATGTACATTCACAGGGAATGTTCGTTCTCAATCCGCACTGCATGTACTGGACAGATAAATGTTAACACAATCTGTTTCAGAGCAAAAGAGAAAGGTGCCTAATTTCTGCACTTTATACACAAAATAAACATAACAACCAATAATCGCCTGAAGATTGTATCATCATTTTAGTTAGAGAGAGTCAGAGATGTTCATATATTAGGTGTACAATTATAATGATACCTGTCTGTTGCTACACATGACTACTGTACCAGAACAACAGCTGTACCTGCCCTCCAACTGTACCAGCACATGACTGTACCTGCCCTCCAACTGTACCAGCACATGACTGTACCTGCCCTCCAACTGTACCAACACGACTGTACCTGCCCTCCAACTGTACCAGCACATGACTGTACCTGCCCTCCAACTGTATCAGCACGACTGTACCTGCCCTCCAACTGTACCAACACGACTGTACCTGCCCTCCAACTGTACCAGCACACCTGCAAGATGATTCTACAATGGTCACTGAGAGTAGGGACTGGTGTTTCTAATAAACGGAGTGGCAAAATGTTACATTGTGATGACAGTCTTTTCTTTTTTATTTCCTTTTTAAAAAGGAAACCTGTGAAATCATTTTGTATTTCGATATTTTGTTATCCTCTTAAATTGGATGCCAGCTCTTTTGTAGTGATATGGAAAGCTCAATACATACTATTAATTCCTTTTCTAATACTGGTTATGAGCCAATCGTGCAAACAAGTTCAGCTGACCATATTTTGGTTAATACCTTTGGCTTCAGAAGCACGCCTTCCAGCATCGCTGTTCAGAGTGTGGCACCGTGAGGAATTCTGAAGCATGTCTACAGGACTAAAATGGAAAGTTTGAAGTTAAGAACATAGATAGTGGGCTGGCATTCAAAGGTCTGATCGCAAATCACTAGCAGGTGGTAAAACTAAACTGGTACAGACGCAGAAAACACAGAAAATAGCTCCAAAAGGCAGTGGGCTGCAGCTCATGATGCCAGTAAACATGGTGTCTTTCACTGATATTAGTAAGTGTGACTTCATGAGTGGGTGTCTAAGAAAACATTAAGAGTACATACTGGAATAATGTGCATAATTACACAAGTACATACTGGAATAATGTGCACATTTACACAAGTCCACTCATATAAAAAGGTTGGGATAAAGGTTGCTTTAGATTTTCAAAGGCTGTGCCTTCAGAATGAAAATGTATTTTCAATAGGGATCAGTAAAGTCTAAATAATCTCCTAACTTCACCTCTGTCACAGTGTAGGCAGCAGTGTTCCGATCTCACTAACATATTGATCCATTTTCCCATCCTGTGTGTGTGTGTGTGTGTGTGTGTCTCTCCCTGGCCGTGGCTTGGCTCACCCTGTGGGACGGCTGGCGGTGTTCTCGTTGTTCGTCAGGGCTCGGGACAGGAAGCCGCTGACTTGAAGCGGCTGCGGAGCATGCATAATGAACCAGGCCCCACAATGATCCACCTGTGCCCGACAACGCTGCGCTCTTACTGGGCGCCGAGGTGCCTGCGCTTCCCCATTGTCCTCCTCGGCAGTTCCAGCCCAGCTGTGTGGGCATTCATGTGACCCAGAGTCAAAGCCACAGTGAAAGGCCAAAACAGCCACTGAGCTACCGCCTCCCTGCTGACCCTAATAAAGACCTCTTTCTCTGGCACTGAGATTGAGGCCAACCAGCTGTGTACAAATGTGTGGGAGCTCACGTTGTTATTTTTATTTTTATTTTTTTTGGGGGGGGGGGGGATCAGCTGTTGTTTGGATTGATCGTGAACTTGCTTTGCTCACCAGAAACATGCCTGATGTCTCGAGCGTCCATGTGATCCGCTGACAAGTTTGCACCTAGCTTGGGGCACCATGGTTACCATTGCCTGGCTGACATTTATGTCCACGTTACTACTCTCAGAACCTGCCGTTCTGAGACCCTGGTGTGTGTATAGTTTATGTGTGTGTGTGTGTGTGTAAAGTTGTGCTGTTCAGAATGGGATTTTGTGTGATTATTTTATTTGAACTTTTTATTGTTATTATTTTTTGGTGTTATTTAAACTGTGGTGAATTTGTTGCAAACATTCAATGGGAGGGTGCAGTGACTGATCCACAACTCGTAATCGTTTCCAAAGTGGCATTTCCAAAGTCTCCATATTTGCACAAACCCCCCCCCCCCAAAAAACAAAAAACCAAAACAAAAAAACGTATGAACATGTTTAAATTTCTGCAAACATTATGTGCTCCCTGACAGGCCGTTGAAAGCTAAGATAATCACGTCATCTTAAACATTCACACATAGATTACTCAACACCTCATATTAGTAACAGCAATCAACATTACAGTAATATCTCCAAATCAGTGAGAAACATTTTGACACACTTTCGGTTATAAATGTTTAGTATATCCCTGGCACTAACCTCATTCGTGAGGAGTATTCAGTACAGTATATTTAGCTCTCACAGGTCTATCAACTCCTTAAAACCGATGATTAATCTCGCGCAATTAATTCTCAGCCCAAGGAGACAGAAGTGCACGATCGTCCAATCGCAACGGTTTAATACAATTTTGCTTAGCTCTTATTGGCTAAGCAGAGTCGAACAATAACACTTCACGAGTTGTTCAAAAAAATGATGCTGAACATATGGCGGCGGTTTGGAAGGCAAAGAGAGGCGGCAACCCGATGCCGAACGGGCAATTTATCAGCCGCGTTCAGCTTTTTCTCCTCGCTGACAAAGTCCAGTATCGCTCTCTCCAAAGAAAAAAAAAACCGTAACAGTGTCTGCCGCGGAGTTCTCGGCGCGTGCTTCCCTCGCAGATGAAAGAGAGCGCGCGGGCCAAATCGCTCGCTGATTACACTTTTGTCTTTTTCCCCGGTGTCTGCGGGCTCAACCTCCTGTCATTATTATTTTTTTTCCGTTGTAAAAGGGCCCCACCGGAACAAGCCTGGTGAAACGTAATGATTATCCTTTAACTAGAGAGGGCTGCTGTCTTATAGGACACATTGCGTTGGTCTGGTTAAACTCATCTTCAGGCAGGAGTAAAATAGAGGGCAGAGTGTCTTGGTCTTCACACAACACTGGAGTATGGGAAGTAGCCTCCCTGCTCTACAGTCAGTAACTTTAAATGACTCACAACTTTTAAGAAACCGCTTTTAAGAAAATACCACAAGCCCAAGCAAGCTAAGTGTTAAATTAGTAGTTCTGCCAAAAACAAACAAAAAAATATATGAAAGATGTTTAGGGTATACATAATGTTTCTGGTTTTCATTCAAATAAACACAGAACACAGGTTTGCATATGGATACAGATGTTTATGGCTGGATTTGAAAATAACCAAATCTGAGGGCTGGCAGGTGAGCAGAGAACCTTGGGCCTGAGAGAGAGAGAGAGAGAGGTGTGTAGAGACTTTCCTGTTGTGAAGATGTTGATGAATGGAGTTTCTTTACAAGAAGGCTGAAGTTAGATGGCTATGTTGACAGTATTCTAATCCCTTTATCTGTAATTGGCAAGCAGGAGTTATCCTAACTAACATATGCAGAGCTACACTTCAGAGTACCACACTTCTGGGTGGGTTTTGTTGGAAAGGGGTGACGTTTTAGTAAGTGACTTACTTTTTCTGGCAGCGAGCTATTTTTCTCCTCCTTTGTTTTATTTTGGAGCTCAGGATAATGGCAGCTCACGGTGCACTGTGGTGGAGGGCATAGTATAGTGTGAGGGTGGAGAAGGGTCACAGTACAAACGATGAATGCCACTTGGTATAATTCTTACACTCAGCTTTAAATGCCCAGACTCAGACTCACATTCAGACTCACAGAATGGATTTATTAGGTGTTTTTAAATTGTTCTCTGATGTCTATGTAGAAGGTACTTGAATTTGGTCGGGGTGAAAAATACCCAGATGTGGTTATACACTGTCTTTTTCAACCCTATGATTTGACCCTAGAGTGAAGTGAGCTTTTTTCGTTCTTTTACAGACGGGTTCGTGAACAATTGATGAGCTGATAGTGAGGCGCTGCGATGCCTCACACAATCAACAGGTCAAAGACAATTTGCTAGATAACTGAGAGGCGAAGCACTGTATATAGTTGAGTCTGCATTGGAGGGTGGTGTGAGCAGTGTGTCTCCACCCCACCCCTCCCCACCCCACCCCCAAAGCTGAAATGATGCCTACTCCAATGAATATGGGTGTCAACCGTGCCTCGTTCTTCAAAATACCTACAAAACTGTTAAAAGCTTCAGCTTTGTGGGTGCTTGCAGGTTTTTGGGGTGTAAATATTAACCAGTTACATATTTTGGACTCTGTTTTACGACCCCGTTTTCCCTATGTGGGATTTACATTTGAAAAAGGTGACAGTACTGTTTGAGTGTTATGTTATGTCAGTTTCGTGTAGCTACCGAATTTACTTATTCAACTTCTTCAGCGCCAACGTAAATTTTGTCTTCTATTCTATGGCACCTTTAATATGCTAGTAACCTTTAAGCGCTTCACTGGGTGTTTTAAACAGTGTGTGATGTGTTTATAAACAGTTGGTCTTATAACCTCAAATGCTTAGCCAACTAGCATATACTGGTTTCATCTGCTGGTACACCGCATATATAAAAGCAACATTTACTTCATATTTCACAGTCACGAATAATGAAGTATTTTGTGGTGGTTGTTTCCTTAGTGGAAAGTTTATGGACACTGTACCTCACTGAAAACACACTGCTAATATGGTGGCCTATTAAACCAGCATTTGCTTGGACTTGAGACAAAACCTTCACAACAGGAAAAGGAGCAAAATAAATCTAATATGCCAAAGGATTTTTAAAGATAATTTCTCTCAATTCATGTAACAATCAAATTAATCATGTTGCAGTATTAAAGTGGAAATGATTTTAAACTTTGCTCCTTTTATAAGGCAGTGGGATGAAAAGCTCTATGTATTCTCCCAGTGATTTTTTTTTCATTAATAGTCATCTATGGTTTTCTTCCTGAATAACTTAAAACATAATGTGGTAGTTATTTCACGCCATTTTTTTCGGTGTATTTCAGACACTGCATGTTTTCGCCGTGACAGTCACGAGTGAATTAATTGCAATGCCTGTTAAGTGTTCAAAGCCTATTACCAAGAAAAGCCTGCAGGATGGAGCACTGGATAGTGTGGTCATCAAAGGCACCGTCACCTTACACCTTCTTCCACGTATAACGCTAAGGAGAATGAAGCGGTGGAAGCGGTGTGCATCCTCATCGCCTGTCGTAGGACAGGCCGCCAGGGAGTCATTAGGAAGGAGAGTCCGCGCTGCCTCCTTCTGACGTCCTCCTCTGATCTCCTGTCACTTTGTTTATGAGGAACATTCTCTGATCGGCGCACATATGCAACTGAGGGCCTCCTTGAAGCGGAGGCTCAGGAATTTGGGTGTCACGTCCCAGCGCACGCCCAGCTCACAGGCCACGCCCACCACCCGTGGCCTGCCCCGTTCCCAATCACCAGCTT
>JAOXYF010000012.1:14743908-14783034 GCA_028565775.1 Sternarchorhynchus goeldii | reverse complement strand
GGCAACACACTTAATAAAACCCTTTCAAGTATGTTCTCTGCAGCGTCCGCCTTTGCTCCCTCCACCCCGCCGTCACATTGGGTCTCCCGGGGAAAAGGGTTAAATCTGGTTGGGACTCTTTTAGAGACTCTTTTAATCTGTCTCTTCATTCATCTGTTTGTTTATTTAATTAAGCACACATTCTCTCAAACAGATCAAGTAAAGATTTGACATATCTTAGATAAAAAATACAGTACAGTCAGCCACACATGAATACTCAAAACACCTACTTACACTCAGAAGCCACTGTACTCAAAATATGCATGAAGCATTTTACATGTCCACAATTATGTGGGTGGTACAAGTTCAACAAGTACAGCACACCTGATGTTACTAGCGGGTGGACAGTGGTCCAGCAAAATGTCTAAAAAGTCCTTCATGTCCGAAAGGCAGGACACCAAAAAATGGGAGTGGGAAGAGATTAGACATTAACCAAGATTAACCAAGATCTACAGAGGGTCTCTGACTAGCTGACGAGTGTATACTCAATGTCAAGGGAATACACGGTATGAATATCAGCAGGGATATCAGTAGGGAGCCAGGGATATCAGTCAGGACACTGCTATTTTATTGTCTTCGTCAGCGACAGTAGAGGCAGTTTGATCTTGAGATGTTTGAGTCTAGCTTCACACTTTCTTTAAGCACAAAAGGCTGCCATAAAAGCACAGAGTGGAATGTTAGAGGGTCTTGGTGGGAGCAGCATCTAACAGAGAAACGCGTCGTCCCTGGAAACTACGTCCGCATCTTCCGCACACGTGCTCTGCTTTCGAAAAGCTTAGCAGCGGTATAAAGAAAACGCGCTCACCGGGTTTATGTGGCGCACGTGAGCTGCATTAGATTCTGAATGCAGTTCTTGCACTGAAGTTGTCCCGCATGCCGTGAGCGCGGTAACGCGGCGCGGCTGTTGATTTGATTTTACGTAAAAACAAACGACGTCAGCTTTACGACGTGCGGCTCCGAGATGCCTGACAGCGGTTGCTAGGGATGTGATGTGATAGGGAACAGGTTTGTGTTCATCCTACAAAATGCTCCAGTCAAACACTGGAGATGTCTCACATGCGTGTGGAGGCTGATGTAGTCCATATGATCTCCGGCAGCAAGATCTAATTCAACTGTTCGTTCTAAAAAAGAAAATAACAGATCACTTTTATTCTACAATGCAGAAGGCTTGTTTGCATTATATTTCAAATGGTTATGGTTATTGGGCCTGATGTCTTAAGGATATTCTACCTACTGGCTATAATTATACTAAGTGTGTATTTTTCTTGATTAAAATTATAGTGACAATCTGTAATCACAGTTTAAGGAAGTTCTTAATTTGTCAAACCTTTTTTCCTTGTTCTTTTCTAACTGTTTCAGAATGGCTGTTGTTGTTGTCCTAATGCCATGGGTTGCTCTCAGACCTGGCCCGTGAGTGGACGCACACCGTCTCTGTTTGTGCTGAATCTCTGCTACACGTCTTCCTGCACCTTAATCCATGCGCCGTTCCACACGGTGTTATTTAAATGACAAAGCCCCTCTGGCTCGCACGGGCAGAGATGAGGGCCATATGTGCTCCTGGAGAGGTGAGGAAGAGAGAAGAGACAACAAGAGCCCTTTTAAACGGATGCAACATTCACCCTCTGCTCAGCTATGGTCAGGTGTGTGTGTGTGTGTGTGTGCGTGTGTGTATGTGTGTGTGTGCACGTGTGTGTGTGTGTGCAAAATTCCTGCAAACAACATACCTTTACCTTAAATGTTCAAAAAAGCTTTGCAATTATATTGCACCAATTACAAATGCAATGAACATGCCATATTTGAGCTCAGAAATGCATTTCGTTCAACTAATACTTCTACTCTAGAAGAAACTCCTAGAAGTTTTGATGTCAGGATAGAACCTGAGCTGGAAGAGTGGATTCAACCTCGAGCTGCTGCAGGTAGTCCGTCTACAACACGGACCTTAAATCCAGGCTTTATCGTTTGCTTATAGAAGGTGGAACTTTTAGACAATTCTGTGGTCCAAAATTACTGTAACCATTTCATTTCATTTTCATACTTGTCATAAACAAAGAAACTGAATTTATGCTCCATAAAACAAATAACTATAATGGCTTCTTTCCTCTATTTCTTGGATTTTAAACACACACATACATGAAAAAAAAAATCCCGCCACAATGAATCTCTAAAGCAAACATTAAACTCTAGATATTTAAAAATACTGTTCTGTGGCTCTGACATCCCATATTACACTTAATTGCTAGCAAATGGCAACCAGGAGAAGCCAAGAATCCACTAAGCACCTGTTCTCAGAACAGTTTATATTTAAAGAGTAAGAAGGCTAAATCAGGATGGTCGTGGGCCCTTTCTTTTACTGGGATCTGGCATAAGAAAGCTGGCAAAAATGTTAATCTGCACTGCGTAGTTATAGTGAAAATATAAGGCTTTATGGAAATATATAGGACTCTTTTTGGTGTGGGGTAAGCACAGTTTGCAGAATGTGAAACAAATGATGGTCGTTTGCATTTGACAGTGGTGTAATGGTTCACTAAATGTGATCATGTATAAAATATTAATTTTAAAAAATACTCCCGCTATACAGCTTTTATCAGGCTGTGCACGAGAAGTGAATGGGAAAAATGAAATCTCCTGGGATATCACTCTTAAACTGCCACATTCAATTAACTCAATTAACTCAAGTATATAGGCACTACTTCCCATTTGAACCCTTTGTGCCAATTGAATTTGTCATTGAACTTAATAACTTACTTTGTCCCACCCCACAATCATGCCAGTTTTTTCTATTATAAAATGTACTTCATATTAATGTCTGAATATCTTTAATGTTTCTATAACGCCATGAAGACTGGGGAGGAGCTAGTTAGATCTGAAATCAATAATAATGCAGAAGTCCTTCACTATGGTGAACTTCGAATCCTACCCAAACCGAGAGATTTACAACCCTAATCAGAAGCTAGCCCTCCGCGGGTAATTGAGCGTGAATGATGTCATGCAACTGTCTTCATTTCGACGTGCTGATTTATGACTTAAGGTGAGATTCATAAAGAAAAACAAGAAAAATAAGGGGGAAAAAACCGAGAAGACGAAAGTATAGTAAACAATCTGGATTCTTTTTTCCAAAGGATCTCTGTGTAGTGTTGAGTGGGTGCACTATTTCACTGGAAACATGAGTGCATTTTGAACTCTTTGCCCAGCTACATGTAAATGAACAGTCTATTCAGTCTATTCGTGATCGATAGCTCCAGGCCTCCGTCATCAATAACTGTAATTGACTTCTAGGAAGCCTGTGACCCCAGGAGGCGTGGTGGTATCGTCTACACTGGCCAGATCTGCCTAGGATGCAGTCAAGCATGGATCAGCTTGCAACCTTTGCAGAATTATGTAAAGGTTCAGTTGTTGTGGTCATTCGTGACGAACAGTGTCATTTCAGTTTTTATAATAAATGTTTGATTTACTGACCATAAATGCGCAGATGATTTTTGCAAGAAATTAGACAAATCAGATAGTCGATCGGCACACAAGAACACGAAGCAGCAAGAGGCGAGGGCCGTGACAGAGGAGGTGCCAACGCTGATGTCTCCGGTCCCTGCCGGGATAACGTACAGCGCTGAAAAGCACAGCTGTTCCCTGCAGTCTGACGTCCGCTTGCATGTGGAGTCCAGGTGCCGCCTGACTACCGTCACACACGAGAGGGGCACAGGGCACGAGAGCCCAGCTCACACACGCGCGCACGCACGCACACATACACTACCTAGAAAAAAAGCCAGTTTTACTTGTTTACTATGGAGATGATGGATTGACGGTCCTCTGAGTGGAACAGAATCTTGGCCTGAAGTAAACAGGGCTGCGTTTCGAACTCCAGCGTTAAAAATACTGAGAGGGTATTTTCTTATTTCACTACTGAGCTTAACAGACTGTATGAAGCCACTTCCAGTATATAAGATTTTGCATAATTTTAAGACAAAAACCTGTTCTGCGCAAGAGATGTGATTAACAAAGGCTCATCATTTGCTTGCCTTCCATTCCTCGCTCCATTTTTATGTTACGTTTCCATTCAGTGAACTGCCTATAATGTAAAGATTTATAATGCTTTCACACACATATTATACTTTGTTGAACCTCACGCATAGTTTAGCCACTAATGCCCGTTTAACACACCCCATTTGAATAATAACGAGCTTCATTCTCATTCGTGTGCTTTATTTTCAACACTCCGGTCATTGTGACGAGCGCTTTACGGGGAAAGCGAGTTGCCTGGGGAATTGGGCAGGGTCTTGCCGTTTTTTAAAATAAAAGCCATTTTCGCTAATTACTCTTCGCGAGAATCTTTCACCAACATTACTCTCCAATAGCCCTTGATGAGGGCAATTTAATGCGTTAAATCAGATTGGGACCAAATGAAGTTAGTGCTTGTTCAGAACTTTCCAGCGCGACACGGCCTGTTTACGGTGGGTTTGGTGACAAAACCGAGCGGTCGAAATGAGACAGTTTAGGCGACATTACATTATGAATAAATGAAAACGAAAGTCTGTCCCATATAGGAGCACTTTGTGTGCCTCAGGGGCGTGAAAGCTTAGCAATATAAATAAAAGGAAATTAATTAAATGTAGGGCGGTTGGTTTGGCGCCATGGAAATAATACACAATTTAGAGAGTAGTCAAGTCTGGCGAAAATGAAGGCGATCAGTCATATTTCAGCTCAGTTTGACAGTGGGCTTTCCGTTTACTAGGGAGGTCCGCTGAGCAACTCAGACAAACGAGACAAAATTGGAAAGGTAAACAAGGTGTAGAGATCATGTAATGTTTCCCTCATCCCATTCTTTTCGCTTGGACACTTCACAGACAAGCGAGACATAAACTATTTCAGTATTGTCAGGGGTAGAGAAAGAAGTTCTGTGCTTCACAGGACGTCTGTTGATTCAGTAATACAATCTCTCCTGTATGGATTGATTGTACGGCACGGTGCACATTTATGTCACAACCAAAAACGTGCAAACGTGCATATCTGCAACATTTCCAGAGTGATTTCCGTTGTCACAGCAGAGAGCAGTGTCACAGCGAATTTAAGCAGAATGTACGTCAGCGCCATACCTGTGTTCACATACTGATCACCGAGCGGCATAACTAACACATTTGGTATACATTTAGGAGATGTTGCTTATCATACTGCGTGGAAGGTTCCAGACGCAAAACTTGAGTAAAGAGGAGGTGGGAAACCACAGTCCTGCCTCTATAAACCACAGTCCTGCCTCTATAAACCACAGTCCTGCCTCTATAAACCGCTTTACTTCCACAGGGTGAGCAAGAGACAGGAAGAGCAGTGATAGGATCTTTGGTTTTGACAGTCGGCATTTAGACTGCACATATAAAATTATGTTTGGACCTAAAACTCTGAATCAACTACCAACACTACTGTTTTTTCATCATTAGGTTGTATATTGTTGTATTATAATGTATATTATTTTACATTTTGATGCTTTACTCATTCAAGAGTATGCAATATAAAACTGAGAGAAATAATTTTGAGCTGTTTGTGATCCTTATATGAAAAGGAAACCAACATTCATATCTGTTCCAACATTATTTTGCAACATTTTTATTGGTATTTTCTTTCACAAGTAAAACTGTCAGTGTTACTGCCAGTACTTTAGATTTGAAGAAGGACTTCTGTTGAAAAGTATTTCCAGGTGTTTGTAACATTGTCAAATGAGTTTGTAACATTGCCAAACTTTAGATCTTTTTGGACTTTTACACCCTTGAGTGCTACTTTGTATTCTTAATTCATATATTTGTGTTCCACATTCAGACAATTATTTGTAAGGTAAAAGACTTAATTGCAATGCTAGAAAGAAAATTCTATTAAAGTTTACTAAGAGTCAGCAAAATACATTTTGTTTACATAGAATCAGTTGTCTCTAGCCAAAGCAGTGCTAACAAGGTGACTTCATAACTATTGTTTGACCTTTGACCCCTGGTGATGTCACTCTATACCTCTATGATTGCTAAGTTCCAACCTCTGCCCCTGTCTGGCGTTTATCACGGGCCGAAGCACGAAGGTAACGTGCATAGCGGTTGGTCGCTCTCTCCTTACTGCCGATCTCTCCGAGCCTACTCAGCCAGAGGCGTCCTGCAGCTTCGTCTCTCCCCGCCACGCAAATCGAACGTGACCGTCTGGGGCGACGAGGGGTGAAAGGTCGACTGAAAGGAATGGGGGTCCGCCCGTGCAGCAGGGAGGCCCTCCGGAGAAAGCGTCGGCACCGGCAACCGGAGGCCGAGCTGCCGGGGGGATCACATGACACAGACAGACCGCCACTGATCAGAGCTATGCATTCACCTACAAGTAATGTCCATAAAACAACCTGTTAGCGGAACAAAGTTCTTCACTACCTGCTTTTTGACCAGTTGTTTATGCTTATTTACAGTATATGCTAGCATATAGCTAGGGCAATTCTCCAGGACTATAGAACAGTGGGATAGCCCTTTTGCAAATTGTGGCTTAAAAAAGCAACTGCTAATATTCTGCGCATGCTAATCTCTGAAATCAAAGTTTATTAATGTCAAAACTCATCACAGTCTTCTTAATTTCAGTAATATGATGTATAGTTCCAGTTCCCAGTGAGCATACATACTGTCAAATTGACAACCACATAAGTTACACTGGATAAGAGTGTCTTGCCAAAAGCTGTAAATGTAACACATAAATTCGTAAGCGTTAATAGTAGCGTCTTAGGAGAGGAAGAAAAAAATCGATGTGATGTTGCTAGATCATTCTACCCTCCATTACCCTATCAGTCTGAGCTGGTAACCTAGAGGCAAGATATGTGCGATTAGGACCTGTCGCCAGCTCTCTGATGCTGATCGTTCCTGACTGTGGTTCCATCTGCCTTCGTTTCAGACAGGCTTTACATTACAGACGACTGACACGGGGATACGAACGTAAGCCTGCAGGCAATATTGGTGACCTGTGCTTGATACTGGTGCGGCCTCCGTTGGTGTAATACCTATAAGCCCTTAACTATCGTAATTTGTTGCGGCTACGGGAGAGAAATGACACTGATCAATACGTCAGGGTTTGGTTTTCAGGGCAGAATGTGAAGCCTGACTGTGAATGTGAGCTTATGGGTGAGAGCAAGAGAAAGAGGCCTGTAGGTTGGATTGAGAGGGGGAGTCATATTTTTCTAATGGGGGGTTTGTTGAATTTAAGGCCTGTGAGTGACGGAGCTCTGACACGTCTGGAGACTGACGCCTTGACTTTCTCTGACAGGCGGCTGAAAATAACAACCAATACACCTCTCTCTGAGTGCTGGGCTGAGCCCAGAGTCTTAACTGGAGTTCATACGTCTTTCTTTCCTTCTGAATTGTTGGGGGTTTTTTTTGCTGGTTTTTTTTTCTTCCAAAAAATCTTTAGACACTAGTGGAATACCTTTGTAAACTGTGAGTAAGTATGAATGTGTGTTTCATTTCAGAGGCTCTAGCTCCATACTGGTTAAAAACATTTTTGTTTGTTTGTTTGTTTTTGTTCATTTGAAGGTCCTACATATACAGTTGATCTAATGTGGTTCTTTTGGTCCAGACAGCAATCAACAATGACAGTAAATGCATGATCAACTCTTTCACCATCGACAGATGAAGCCCACAGGTTTATTCTTTGGGCAGGTAACCCACAGGATGAATACAGGGTTCACAGGGTTTCAGAGCCACAGACTGACAACGCTGAGAAAATGACATATTTGCAATATTTGCAAACTGAATTATTTGCAATGTTTATTATATTCTGGTTTGTTTTCATCAGAGGTGTCATTTTATGATATTGTCCAAATATGACAGTTTGCCTGCTGTGTGTACAGCTACGCATGACCAACGCTCGCGCCTAAACTGGAGTGCCAGATTTGTGGCCAGAGCACATGTGCGTCAGCTGGGTGACCCAGGTTTAAAATTGTGTGTGGTCTCTGCCATTTCTGCATCCTGATCATATAATGAACTACAATGATTTATTCAGTGGGTAGCTCCTCCTGTTTTCTCTGTTACTGATTTGACATAGATAAGGTAAGTGAGTTAAACACAAAACTGTAGCAATGTCAAGTGTATAAACATTTTCGCTGAACATCCATGTTTGTTATTCCTATTAGTCATGTTTAATTTAACATGAGTTTTTCTTTTGGAATGAAAACTGGCTTGTATCTTTATATAGGCGAAAAGCATCTTGTAAAACTTAAAACCAAATGAGAATGAACTAAACAGAAGAGAGAACTGATATTTTACAAAACTGAAATAGGTCTGTTTTGCATTACTGACAGTGCAAATGCAGGTTTATTTTGTTCGCAGACGGGAACATCCTATGAATCACCAGGAGCATCTCAGCCCAGTGTGGTTATAAGTACTGGTACTGGCTTTGCTGTATTGTAATAGTCCTCTGAATGGAACAAACAAACAAACAAACAAAACTTTTACAGTTAAAGGAAGTGCTATAGTTGTGTTTATAGCCATTTTCTAAAAATGGTTGTTATTGATATCCTAAGTTTTCTTTGTCACATGGCATAACCGAGTTTGCTTAGGTTACAAACATCCTGTACCCTGTGTTTGTCTCAATGCCCTGTTTGATTAGACTTAGTCTTGACTAAATGGCACCTGTTGCTTTTATCACCTCCCCTGCTTTTCCAAACAGGTTTCTAACAGAAACCTTTGGAAACAACTGTCCAGAGAGCAAAACATCATAAAGTGAAATAACTTCTGGGTACACAGCAATGCCCACAGAAGACCTGGTGGTGCATCTCTAGATACCTGTACCCAGCTAATGAATTGAATCATCAGGGTATGTGTGGAACCCATCGGCTGTTTGAAAAACGAACCGGGAGGATCCTGTGGAAGGACTTCCTGTCCCTTCAGCAGTGACTGAGAGTGGCATGCTCCAAAAACATGTGCAGACATGCACCAAAAAACACTCCAAAACATGATTCGTAATCTGCAGCAGGTCTTGTTTTGATACGCGCACCTAAAACTAGATTGTTTATAAAGATTTCCCTGTGTAAATGGACTGGACTGGTGAGAATTTGTGTCTGAATAAAGGTTCGGTTGTTTTACCCGGTTTGATAAGAACCGGGTTTTCTTCCAGTGTGTACATTTAAGCCGTATTTTGGGATACCTGGGCTAGCAAGCGTCTCTCGCTCAGCGAGGGACTCAGATACCCCCCCATCCAGCAGGGGTGGAGCCAGAATAGACATTAGCCTTCAGGATTTAGCGATGTCATTTACTTCAGATTATATACGGGTTTCTGTTATCTCACTTTAGAGAAAAAAAGAGTGGTTGAGATAATAATTTTACAGATAGCTGCTCTTTATTGCCTTGTGCACATTGGTGCTCTGAATTAAAGAAAAAAAAGTTTAATGTATCATGTACAGTTGTTGGAATGAGGTAACGGATGAGCTGTAATTAAATAAAGCTTTTGTACTCGTCTCTGAGTTTCCTATCCAGACAAATTAAAAAAACACCATTTCCACCATTTGTTCTATAAAAAAACAAGCCAAACATGTTTCGGTCGAATTTGTGCCAAAATATTCATGCATTCTTAGAAGAGGCGTGGCTTGTGAATGGGGGCGGGATGCTAGTGTCTGATCCAGCCTGTCTGTATGCGCCTCAGATGGGCGGTTCGTATCCCATGTTTTCACTGAAACCTGGACCTGTGTTGGCACAAGAGGAAACATTTTTTCAATCTGTATATTTATGGTGGTGAAAACCAAAGGGTCCAGCAAGGTAATTAGCAGTACTAAGTACTTCATGATGTAGAGGCAGCTGCCTCACATTGTAATGAAGCATGCAGTTACTACTGTTTCTCTGGCCTGCCGTTTATTTGATTTCTTTATTGTAATGAAAGTCAGATGGGTCGATGTTTACACCCGCTCCAGATCAGCGACATGTTTTCTAATTAGCCACAAATGGTCTTGGAGGAGTTGGAGAGAACAAGCCCACACAGTTTCTCCTCTCCCTGCAGGGTCTTGAATCAAACTTCTAATTTGTTTTAATTAAAAAACTGAGCAACAGCGTCTGGCGGGGATGGCCTGGCGCTTTCAGAGATTGCTCGGCCGGGGCTGAAGCCGTGAAGCATGCCCTGCACCTGAGGGCCTCGTTAGGCCCACCCAGCGAAACAGGCAGGTGATATCCTGTAGGACTTTGATCACTCGTTAGTTCGTATTTAACTTCTACCAGGAAAACAAGATAAATTCTGGCTTTCGGCATCTGCAGTTCCACACAGAGGACATGCTGGTACTTGGTTTTACAAAGGAGTTTTGTCTGCATTACACTGTGAATAACTGAATAGAGCTGCTTTCAGTATTGACTCCATTGTAGTGTTTTAGCCATATTTCACAAATGTAACGTAGAGCTAAAACTTTAATGGGGAAGTACAAAAAGCTCAGAGTTCTGAACTCTGAGACATGGACAAAGGTTTCTTTTATCGAAGACCTGCCACCATTTGATGTGGCCTCAGTAAAGCAGGATAAATGTGCTCATTATAAAGTTTCCCGAGGTTGAAGGTCAAACGTGTGGGACGATGTGAAAGGAACAGGAAGGAACAGGAAGTAGAGAGACGGGGGATGATCTCAGCGGGACGAGGGTCCCGTTCCAGTGAACCTGACCTGCCCGATCCCCATCTTTTGTCCTACATTCCTCTTTGAAGTAATGTCTTGTCTCATCATACTAGGGGAAAAAACCCACATGAAAAGAAGATATAATCCTTGGTCTGAATCAAATTTGAGGTCTCCTCAATTTCCCTTAAAGTCTCTATTGTTTATGTATTTATTGCTTTTGTCATAGAAGTAAACATAATTAATGACTGTTAGTCATCAGGGTACAAGTTGGGTGGAATGTAAAAGTGACTCTCCACAGATCCTATGTTTAAATTCTATTTTCAAATTCTAACTCCGGATAATACTTTGCATGAATGTTATATTACATCAAACCTCAGTTGGAAAGCATATTTACAACATACGCATTTCATATCAGATGTCAAATCACTCCGTGCCTGTAACAGAGCCAGAACCTGGTGTCCTCATCCACTAAATGAAGCTTTTATTGCCAAGTCAGGTCATCAGCAGTGGTCACAAAGTGGTCCATCTTTACGGCTCATCCCTGTAACGACAGTAATTGGTGGAGGAAGGACGGAGGTGGGGTGGGGTAAATAAGGCTATATAGGAGACAAGCCCTTACCACAGTCAAAACACTAGCATCAGATCAGCTAACTCTGTGGAATCAGTCTCTACCTGTTACATTTATGGCTGCCCCCCCACCTCACTTGTTGCCCTACGATAGTGTTGCCGGGGGTAACTGTCTTTATTTGTGGACGCTGAGTGGATGAGGGGGAAGTGAGGTCGGCGGCCACGCTGTCTGATGATGTCAGAAGGGTTTTGAATCCCAATGCTTCTCTGATGCTCTCCGGCCAACGGGGCAGGTGAACAGACGCCTGTCGACCTGCACGCTGTCGACCTGCTCGCTGTCGACCTGCTCGCTGTAGACCTGCACACTGTCGACCTGCTCGCTGTCGACCTGCATGCTGTGGACCTGCTCGCTGTCGACCTGCACGCTGTAGACCTGCTCGCTGTCGACCTGCTCGCTGTCGACCTGCTCGCTTTCGACCTGCACGCTGTCGACCTGCTCGCTGTCGGCCTGCACGCTGTAGACCTGCACGCTGTCGACCTGCTCGCTTTCGACCTGCATGCTGTCGACCTGCACGCTGTCATCCTGCTCGCTATCGACCTGCACGCTGTCAGCCTGCACGCTGTCGACCTGCATGCTGTCAGATTGCATGCTGTCGGCCTGCGTGCTGCGGCTCAGTTCTTGTGGCCGTCTCTCTCGCGCGTCGCGCTGATTAGCCGTACTGCACGCCCGCGGCTGGCATCGGTGCCAGCACAAACAGAGACTGTGAAAGCCCTCATTTATCAAAGAGCAGACCCGGAGTGCTGATCACAGGGTTTCGGCCGCAGCGCTTTTGATTGTGACCGTTTCTAAGACAATGACCTTAGTCAACTCTGTACAACGCTCTAGACAATAACACTACCGAACAAGAACTCATTTCAGTGTACAAATGCATATAATCCATACTGACACAAGAACCAATATTTCCAGTGGACACATTGAGCAGAACTGTGGGCCTTGCCAATAAAAGTATGGCAGAGGTTTTCACTGTACCGGTTGTTGGTCTCAGACGTCAAAATCGCGTTCCCACCAAACGTTCTCGAGCGGACTGTATTTTCCAAGAATGTAGCATAATAAAGCGGAGAGAAAAACATAAACGAAAGCACACTGGTGATCGGGCCCGACGTTTATACTGCAGCGCTAAAACAATTCTGACACGTTCCGTGATGGCATGACATTATGCGCTCGAGCGCTGATCGCGAACAGTAGGCTTTTGCCACAGAACGCCGCGAGCACCACTGCAGACGGCAGACAAAGTGAAACGAAAGACACATTTTCGAAAGGCATAGCGTTACCATGCCAAGAGCCAACGGCAGAGCCAGCGAGTGAAATTCTAATCTCTAAATATCAAATCAGTGGACACAGTTTACACTTGAGCCGAAACATCGAACGTACAAGCTAACATGACCTAAAAATCTAAATGTTTTTACTTCCTTTTCCCCCTGATCTACCCGTCGCTTAAATTTTGCGGAACAGTGTTTAAACCACACTGATACATTTCTGACTGCTTACATGAGAAAAAAAAATTCTTTACTCCCTAGATAGAGAAAAATGTTCAAAATTGGAAAACTGAACATTTGACTGTCTCAGGAGGCAGACTTGAATTACTGAATCAATCATCATCAAACCAAGTCTGACAGTATCACAGTATTATATACACTATATTGGCCTTATGAGCAAGGCAAGTACATTGTTCAAACGTCTCCACCTAGTCTAAACAAAGGGTATTATCAGCTTTTGACAGCACTGAATTATATGTTGCTCCAGTCTCATATTCCTTTAATTATACAATTGTTACAGACGCTCTGTGCACCCAGACAGGCCTTGGCTCATACCATTTCACAGAAGAAAAAGGGGTGGAGGGGTGTGGGGTTTGCAGGGAATGACAGGTACACTGGAGGCAAACTTATTAGGAGCAATTATGGGGATTCCCATAAATGACTTTCAAAATAGGCCATTCATTTTTCCAGACCTTTCCCATATGTCTCAGAGTGTACACTGAAGTGTGTGTATGTATGTGTGTGTGTGTGTGTGTGTGTGTGTATGTGTGGAGGGAAGAAAGGTGGGGCTGAGGAGGGAGAAAAGAAAAAGATCCTCCACCCCTCCACGGTGATTCCAAAACTTTCCACTCCGTTATCTGTTCACGAGCTGTTTGCTGACGCTGCGCACGCAAATTAAGGAAGGGAGTCAGCCGAGTGTGAAGCTGCTGAATATAGAGGCCGTCTCCCTCATAATTATTACGCTTAATTTACAACATACATACAAACATGGCCCAGCTCAGGAACGTGTGGAGGCTTTGCACATGGCTGTAAATTCCTTGGCTTGGCGACGATGGCTGCTCTGAGGTAATAAAGCTCAGACATCTTTAGAAAGGATTTGATAGTGACCAGCTGTCTATTCACAGCCAAAAGAAAAACAAATCGTCTGGTAGGTGCCAAGAAAGCTTGGAGGACAACAGCCAAAAGGAAAATGGCACAAGCAAAAACATTCTACCAACATGGTGGCAGCTAGTTGTTGTCTAGTTGTTGGGACATTTGTGTTGATTTATTGACCTATTAATGTTCCCATCATTCTTTTTACGCTACAGCTAAATGCTTAATGTCCTAGTAACAGCCTGTTTGTGTGTACAGGCGAGCAGGAGCATCTCGGCTAGGAAATGAATGATCGTGTTGGTAGGAGCGAGCCAACCATTTATTTCTGTATGATTGTCATGGAAATGTTTGGTGTGCTGCAGTGGAGTCATGACTCGTCGGCCAAAAAAACTAATCGGATGCTTTTTGCCTCCCTCGTCCAACCCCCTCTTTGTTAAAGAAACAGTTTTGACACTGTCTTGGAATAGACGGAACCTGTCTTGGAAGACATGGGACAGGTCTTAGAGCAGGAGGTAGAAACACAGCAACTCTTTCCACCACTAATGGCGACCATTATGGTTGTTTAGATAATAGTCGAGGATTCCGACCGCAGTTTGGTAAACTTCGTGGGAGTGGTGGAATGACGCTCCATTTCACTTCAATCAGAAAGGGAAATGTGAAACACGTGAAGAGAGAAACGTTAGTCATTTCTCAATAAGCGCCGTGGCCGAGAGGATCTTGCTCCGGTAGAGAAGTTTCCTCCAGAACCAGAGGGTGCTTCGCGTCCACGGATCGTGTTCCGATCCGCAGACCGTCCACTACGACCAGCTGTGGTGAAAGATGCGTTTGTCTTCTTTTGCCGGCCTGAACTGAGCACGTGCAGTTGCTGGAAAGCTTTCCCTGAAGCTCCAGAGCAGTGCTGGACGTTTTTCCCCCTCCTGCCGTCCCTTTACTTGCCAGCTTCTAGCCTCTTTCCAAACACTTCGCATTCTCCCTCCAGGCAAACAAGAGAAGGTGATGTACATCATTTACTACAAATGCATTTTTAAAAACCTAACCCCCCCCCAAAAAAGGAGTGAACGACAAGACTGCCGCTCTCAAAACCTCCAAAAACATCAACATTGGTTTTAAAAGATGATGGTCCACACATGTCATTATGTTTCTTTTTTTCCACAGCAAATGGAGGAGAGTTTCTGTAATTGTGTTGAAAGTCATAGTTTAAAAAAAAACCTGGATACTGAAGACAAATATAGGCTAATGAGTCTGGAGAACCTGGCTACAGTAGAACCTGGAATCGGCTTTTGCATAGAGTGGTTATGAGACTTCTGTCGTTCCAAATATCTACCACCTTTAATAAAATGATAGCGGAAGAAGACACTTTAAAAAGAAACACGCTGGTACTTAACAGATTCATCATCCCTTAACATGAAGTCCTGTCAGTACAAGACATCATCTCTGGATCTTCTTCTAGGCCCACAGGAGAATACGAGTGTGCTCCAATAAAATGTGCTTTTTATTAGGCTGAACTAGACAGCAACCTATCCAGGACAACTTGGGCTTCTGAGTAATTCCAGTACACTTTTGAAGGCAAATCGTAGCGCATTCCTTTCTCTTGAAAAATCGTAATAATCTGTGCAGTATCGGTTCTTGGTGTTGACCTGTGAGTATGTGCACAAAACTCAGCCAAGCGAAGGTCTTCAGTGATGACTTTACCATCGGTAATGAAGTTGCCACATCATGCTTTCACTGAAGCCCTCGGTGCAGAAAGCACAGACAAATCTCAGTGTTCCCTTTTATTGGTCTTGTTATTGTAACCCCTCCAAGTCATATGTCTTCTACAACCACAGGGCAAGCTGTTTTTGTACCGAAACTAAATCAAAATGAAATAATCACACAACCTAAATGAACCCCTGATTCAAAGTACGCCTCTTCGCTACAGAGGACCATTGACAAAGCCGTTCAACGTCTGGGTCATTTTAGGCAACGCTTCAGGTTATTCAGGATGATTTAAGGCACGCACACGTCACTTATTACTGCGGTCTGAGGGGGTCTGAAGCAAGCCTCAGTGAAGGAACCTAGGAGCTCTTTGGGCCTTTTTCTTTGAACGGCCGCTCTCGTAGCATGCGCCGTTCGAGCGCACCTCCTCCTAGCATGAGACCTGCTTCCGGAGTCGCACACGCTCCTCTGTGCAACTACTGCAAATAACGCACTGGCAGAAATAGATTCTTGGGGTTTTTTTTTTCACTTTTTTTGGGGGAGGATTACATTTCTCTTGCCCCTATTTCAGACAACCCCTCCATGCCCCGCCCCTCCAGTCAATACCCCGCCCTGCCCCCCCAACACCCCTTGATGCCTGGGCAGAGCTGAGGTGATGTGCAGAAGCAGTAATGTTGATCTAGAGGAAAGCTGCCAAACATTCATAATGAGACTTTTGAGGGTGGGAGCGGGCATGGTGCCAGCCAAGAGCTGCCCTGAACAGGACTTTCTATGAAGAAGGCCCAGATCTGGAGGCGTTAATGCCATATTAATATGCCCCCCGTGTGTTTTTTATTTCGTCTAGCACCCTCTGCTGCTGGTGGCTAAAGGTCTCAACCTCTGTGTGTCCATGCTCAGGCCATGTGGCATTTGCTCAGGTGAGGATGGAGCTACACATCCAATATTACCAGGCAACGTCGATGCCAATAATACTGTAAGCCCTTTCTGTTTAAATGCATTGACTATAAAACTTTAGATATCGGAGAAACTTTGTACTGTAAAATGTACACTTATCCAGAGCGACTTCTATAAGGATAATAGCCTCTGCTGAATGTCTAAGATATAAATGTAGATCAAGAAAAGGATCTGTGGATATAAACATTCACCAAAAACAGCAAACTTTTCAATTTTTTTTACTTTTTAAAACTGTCCGCAACGTCAAGGTTGCCCTAGGGCTGTTGCAATATTTACCCCTCAATCTTCCTCGCCCACTCAGGATGGAAGAGCCTCGGCCAATCACAAGCCTTGTTTATGTTTATGCCCAGGGACGCTCGGCCGTCGCACCCTGGCTGACCGGCGTCCGTGGCGACGCGGCCAGCGAGGGTGTGTCAGAGTGTTTTCTTTACCTCGTACGGGGGCCTGCTGGGGGAAAACAAGCATCCAACATGAACAGTGCACCATGCTGGAACCCAGAGTGAGGCTAAGTGTGAAGTGAAAGATCGGGGGGAGGGGGGGGTCATAGAGGTGAGACAGAGGTGGTGCTCAGGGGGTCAAAGTCAGAGGTCAAGGTCAGGAGTTCAGAGGCATAAATCAAAGCTGTCCTGCTAACGGCGGCAGCTGCTCTTCGTTTGATCAGCCGGATCGCTTGTGACTGGCGTCAGTGGGGGTTGAGTCATCCCCAATAACAGCACGCCTGGCTGGCAGGGGCCGCTGTTGGAGCCAGGCATCAGGGCCAGAGATCAGGGCAGTCAGTTCAGCTTATAACACAGGTACTGGCACTCATGTATGTCTGATTGACACCCATCTTTTCAGATAAACATTCACTCTTTGCTTGGTCAGGGCCAACTGTTTTCAATAAGTTTGCTTTTTAAAGTGAATTATAAAATGCCTCTCATTTTAAGGCTATCAATGCTATATTAACCGTTGCAGAGCTACTTATGTTTATTTATCAGTAGGTCCAGTTTCTCAGGTAATTTAACCCACAAGCCTGGCATTGCTAGTACCTTGTTCTACCTGTAGGATATATTTGAGCTACAGGATGCATTTGAGCTGCAGGATTTGACTGACCTCATATGTGAAAAGGCTATGTTTCACATATTTCAGGCTTGGACCACAGCAACTAACACACACTTTGGAAAAGGCTGTCTGAACCATGATCCGGATCACAGCAGCACATGGAGCAAGTGGTGATGGTTCAAGCGATGGAGCTGCGGTGATGGTTCAGGCGGTGGCATCCATGAGCTGCACTATGCTTCAGCACAACACCCCCAACCTCACCCCCCAAAAAAAGCTGGCAAGAAATGTAGCCCGTGCAGGAATCATATAGCATATCAATTCCGTTTTCTTCTAACCTCTGCTGATCCACTTTGCTTGGAGAGACTCCCCCATAGTGACACTACAGCTGCTCCTTGCCAGGATCAACAGTGGTTTCGGCTCTGTCTATTGACCTCTTGATGGCCCCACCCCGGGGGCCAATTTTGGTCTATCCGCACTCGGGCCCTTGTGCCAGGTCTGAGAACGCTCTTTGGAGCGATGAGGAATTCCTCGGTTCACCATCCTCCTCTTCATACCTGTTTTAAAGCATCTCTCTCGATCTTGTCTCCCTCTTCTCTCCTTCTTTCTGAATGTTTTTTTTTCATGCCTGTTTCTCAGTTAGAATTTGTTTCTCTCTCCCTCTGTGTGACTCGTTCTTTGTTTCTATAATCTGCAGCAATTCCACATACGAGTTTGCTTTAGTTATCTGAGTGTGTTTTCTTTTGCCAGGAGCACTGGTAGTTGTTTGGTTTTGCTTCGATCTTCTGAACTTTCGCGATGTACATGATGTCACCACATACCAAACTGACCTGCTAGTGGGTCCAACCTTTTGTTCCTCTCCTTTCATATTACATTCATATCAACTTCAACATAGTTAATGAATAATTCACTGTAGTTACTGAGTAATATTCTTCAGGATTAGTAACTCAATAACAAATCTAGAGTTTTAAGAGATAAATGTTTAAACGATTTGACTGTTGGAAGGGACGTTAGGATGAGTGTGTTCAAGGTGTGGAAACATACTAATGTTTGTGCTCGACGGGGAGATTCATATATGTTGGAACATTTTACGCTACTTTGTGTGAAGCACTTCCTGTTTGTCACCCCAAAACACAAGGAAGCCGTGATTGGAAAAACAAAGTCCGAGGCTCCTCCCTTGCCTTTGCCGGTAAAGCGTGTGTATCCACACAGCAGTAAGGAATGTAAAACCCATCAGGTTTGACCAGCCAGGTGGGGATTTTCCCCCCAACAGAGCAGAATGACAAACGTCCGCAAAGATCACTGGAACTCGGGTGGGTGGAAGTCACCTGCCTTGAGTTTGCATTATCATTGGGGCTGGCACAGAAACAGAAGTGGAGGCTCAGTGATTAAGGTACTCAACTAGTAACAAGGAGGTTGCCAGTTTAAGCCCCACCTCTACCATGATTCCACTGTTGGGCCCCTGAACAAGGCCCTTAACCCTCAATTGCTCAAGATGTTTTCCGTCACAGATGTAAGTCAATTTGGACAAAGTCATCAGCCAAATGCCATAAATGTAATTTTTGGATTGAGTGAAACCACTCCAGTATCAGTGCTCAAACACCAGGTCAACAATAGTTCATACAAGATGATCTGGTGATAATATTGACCAGATAGTAATGGTTGAACATAATCTGGTGCCATGAAATATATCAGCTCAGATAACTCGATTACAGTTTAATTTGAACATACTTCTAATATAGCACATGGTGCTTATTCAGTTTTTATTTCAGTGTAAAAAACAGGGCAATGATTATTGCTGAAAAGCTAATAGCCAAAGAACCTTAACAAAGATTTGGGATTTTATTTTCTAGTTTCAAATGGTGGTAAAAAAAAACAAAACTAGGGTCAGAGTAAAATGTACACTGTACAATAGACAGTGATAGTAACCATGTCCTAACACTGATCTCCAACCTCTAGCTCCTTAACTCAAGTCTGAAGGTCGTTAACCATTCAGTGGTGGAAGAGACGGTGACTAAGGGAGCATCTAATGCCAAATGAGATGCAACTCTTTCTTATTAGAAAAACAGCAGTGTAAAGCTGTGTGTGTGTGTGTGTGTGTGTGTGAGTTCACCAAGAGTTCAAGATGTGTGGTAATGATAATGACTTTCTAAAATCCCCACTAAGGACGCATATATTGCCCACAGCAACAGGTACCAGCTCATTCAACAATCGTGAGTGGCATCCTGGGCATTGTCTTAATTGGGTAATTTAAGTAATCATGGAGCAAATGAAAGGAAGGTAATGAGTTTTTCACCTGTGAGAAGACTCTCCGGTGAGTTGGACAAAGCTTTATGGATCCAGTAGGCCATTAAATCTGCAAAGAGTGGGGAGAATTCATAATTCACAAAACAGATTCTTACCTTCTTGTGTGTGTGTGCTGTGTGCTGGTGGCACATCTGAAAAGACATTTTTCTTTCTTTCTCTCTTGTATAAGAGGCACGTTTCTGTGCTTCAACACATTCTCTATGAGCGAATACAAACTGTAGTTGCCACGGTGGCAATGCACACAAATCATGTCGTTACTGGAGAACTGCAAGGGTTGGTGAGGATTTTTTTGGAAGAGCTCGTAGAGGAACTCTCTTAGGTGAAAGACAGCAACTCCAAAGACAGATGAAAACGGTGCCGTCGAGCAGCTCTGGGCCTTAGAAAACCATACATAACTGAAACACTTAATAAACAACTCTGAGATGGCTGCCCTCTGTTTGTGTGAAAATGGCCATTTGGTTTGGATCATGACATTTCTATCTGTGTAATTATCAAGGGTAAAAGAACTAAATTAGTTTAATACCTGTTTAGTACCTGGTTTTCCAAATGCAAGATTTTTCATAATATGTTAGCCCATCAGGTAACACGTTAGGTCTGTTTTCTTTTACAGTTCTGCCATACCCCAGGGACGAACCATTCTAAGGCCGAGTACGGGGGAGACAGCTGGATAATTACACTCATTTATCTCACTCTGTTCTTGAATTTGAAGTCATGAATTACTCTGTGCTTCTGAAAATGCCATTGAACATGTGTGCTTGCTGTGAGTTGTGGAGTACAGTGTTAGACAAGGGCGTGGAAGGGGTGGAGGGTCCTCCTTCATGAAAGACACCGGGATATTGTTGGTTATGAGTGCTGATATTATTGCTTAGGAAAAGGGAGAGGACACTGTTGCCAGATAGAGACCTGAAAAACTGTAAGCATATGTCATACACTTAATGCGTATTAAAATGCATTGGTAGATAGGTGTGTGTGTGTGTGTGTTTGTGTGTGTGTGTGTGTCTGTTCTCTGGGTTTAGTGGTTACTTGTGCTGAATGTTGCTGGATGTTGTCGAAGGTCCAGTCAGCAGTCTGTGGGACCAGACTGAGGAAGAACAGTGTGCGTGTGTGTGTGTGTCCATGTGCCACAGAATCAGCACACCTAACCAACCTCAGGAACGCCAGTGTGTTGGCCAGGAAGCAAAACAGCACTCAGCCCAATTCAGCAGAAGAAAAACAATGAAAACATTGAGCCTGCACCCCTGAAGATTGTTTTTGGCCAGTAAAGACCTGTTTTAGGAAACATAAGCCCACCTTTATAACATGTGTCTACTGAAATGTATGGACGGGCATGCCAAATATTATTCCATATATTCCATACACTCAATATAATGTTCATATTCACTTCCATTTATCTATTTTAGGCTACGCTGAGATGCAGCTAGATATAACTGCCTCATCAAGAAATGGGCATTTTGTTTGACGTCTTATGCTTCGCTGTTGTGCTTGAACAGAAAAGAAAAGGTTTCTCTGAGCAAGCTAGAGCTGTAGCAACAGAGCCATGTTGTGTGGAGTATACACGCACCAATGAGACCGTTTTCTTCAGTCTTACATTCACAGTCCACACCCTTCTCTAAAGGAACAAAGTGACGAAAAATGCTAACGTCGCAAATGAACGAACGAATTCCAAAACACGTGCGCGCTGTCCAGAAACGCTTCGCAACTCCTAACTGTTACCTGCTCTTGGTTGTTCTACCCGTGCTAGGAGTAGCATCTTCCTTGGGCACTTTGCTACCTGCTCCACGCAGAGCAGAAGGCCCGAGACCTGGCGGGAGGTGGAGAGGCAGCTGCCCGCTCGAGAATGTCCTGCCCGCCGAGCCGACTCCATGCCAACCCAAGCTCACAGGGGCCCGTCCAAGGCCAGCTGCGGCAGCTCGTCGGTTAAAGGAAAAAAACGGAGCTCGGGACCTGTCTGCACAAACACGGGCCGACAGGAGGGGGGGGGGGTACGGCAGCGGCGAGTGTGGGATGAGGTTTCAATAAACGTCAGGGAGCAACGGCACTGTTTGGACTGCAAATTATTGCTGGCTGACAGTCTATTATTTTACAACCAAAGATGGCTGAGGAGAGAATGGTCAAAGGAAGAAAGAGGGAGAGAGGGTAAGGAGAAAAGAAAGCCCAGCAACCTCTGGCCGGTTGCCAAGTTGGGGGGAGGGGGGAGGGTTACCAAATATTAAAAATATTACAATCTTTAAAAATATTACAGACAACCACAGCATTAGCTAAGAATAGGCTAAAACAGTGGACAGCACACTGGATTGTGTTAACAGAGTGGAAGAATGCTGGTCTCCAAAAAATCATTACTTAGTCGTCGAAGAATTCCAGGAAGGGTTGGTGGCTTTACACCCGATGTTCGACATCCTCGACTGAGCTGATTGGTGGCAAGAATGTCCCAGTTTGGCTCCAACCAGCTGTGTGCATGCCCACAAGTGTTGAACATGATATGAAGCTCCATTCGTCTCAAGGTGCCTGCGTTTTTGGTTTGTTTTTTTGCTACCCCTTTCTTTTCCATTTTACAACCCTGCGCATTTCAGAGAACTGCTACACTGATGCAGGCCATATGCACCACCTCAAACGAGCCGCCCAGCTGCTGCAAAAGATGCTAGAAAATGAGGTGCAACCTTTACGTTGCCATGGACACAGAATGATACACAGACGAGGGGCAGCCATGTTCATGATAATAATCCCACAGTCTGATGCAGCCACACTAGATAAGATTTACCTGATCCCATAAAGTCAGGTGTAAATTCTCCTGGACTTTAATTTGCCTCTGACAGGTTATGAGAGACTCCAGAAGGGTCTTGTCCTCTGCGGGGTTTTATTTTTTTTATTTCATTTCTTCGAATTGGAGAAGACCGCAAAAAACCAAAAAAATCGCGTCTGTGCCAGCCAGTCCTGTCTGCGGCTCCGCAAATAGGTTTAAAAAGTCAACTGGCCAACTGGGACAAGCTGTTTTCTCACCTCCATAAAATTATTTTGGATTTTAGTGTTTTTCTAACACTCTTGTGCGAGTTTAATACTCTCCCAACAGTCAATGCAAAAATTGGAGGAAAGGATATAAAAAAAGCACTAGGTGTAAGTTATAACAGGCGGACCTTGCAACGATGTCCTATTGAATTAAAATGCAACACTATATCGGTCGAACCTTGGGTTAGGCGCTGTTCGTTTGGAGGTTGGAGCAGGCATTTGCTCCAAGTTCTCAATTGAGGTAATAAATTGAGGGTGATGGCTAATTTTAGGCGAAACTCAATCCTTCACCGTAAATTGCAGGCCAAGCGGGACCGTTTAATCAAACTCTGTCTGGCTCCACCGCCAATACTGAAATGAAGGAGAGTTTTTTTTTCAAAGGTGTTGTGTGGGGGAGGTGTGTGTAAAAAAAAATCACAAACTTACAAAATGCAGGCTGTCAGTTTTACCCCATAGCAGGAGAAAAACCAGCTCTGCTGGTTTAGGGTTCCACTGCTTAAAATCAAACAGGTAGCTGAAACCGAGACCACAGCCGTACTGTATGTGTAGCGTAATGACAAGGTTTACCAAAGGATAAAACCACAATAGCGTTCACAGGAAAGAACTTGGCTTGAAAAAAAAAATGTTTAAGTGATCACAAACATCCCCTTTACAGTATTTCATGACCGAGAAGTGGGAAAAGCCACAATACAAGTGTCTTCACTTGGTCTACATATGTCAGAATCCGATCTTACAAGGTTGATTTGAGCATGGCAGTATGCTTTCTGTCTGGATTTAACTCTATTTTTGCAGCGAGGTACACCTTCCCACGTCAAATGCAACCAAGATATCTCATGCTGAGTCCGCCACATTAAAACAAAAAAATGCTTATTCTGCTTTTTGATATATCTAGTATTCGTTTCACATTACTTCGAGGTTAGCAAAAAAACAGGAATTAGTGAAAAGGGGCTCAGACGTTTCTAGTCGCATGCCAAAGAACATGTCTCAGCAGCAGCCAGTGACACTAACAATAAATGGTGCGATATTTAATAATTAGCTCCAGGAACATGGGGGAAAAGGTACAAGGCTCAGTTCGAGAAGGGGGCTGCCACTTGGAACAGTCCACAGGCCTCCTGCAGAATCCGGACAGCTGTTGAGATGCCGCGAACCTCAGGGGACGTTAGCTTAGATCGCTAGCAGTAGGGTGAGTGTCGGAGGGATTTCCTGCCCCATCCACTGGTCAGCAGTCTCGAGGAAGGGCGACTGGGTTTGGGTTCTGAGAACTTGCTGCGACACTTACGGAGACTCAGGTTTCAAGAAAAAAAAAACAATAACAACAACAACAACCACAAAAAACAATGTTCACGTAGCATATTTGCTTGAGAACATGAAGCTGTTTTGACCTCAAGTGTCCTTATCCGTTGTTGGGAATTTTTCAGTAAACAAAAAGCCAGCAACCTCAATTTGTATACGTTTCTGCCCATTCAAATGGTACACAATTGGACATTTATAGTTGTATTTGATTTCATTGGCTCTCAAATTACTGTTAATTGCAGTCAGTTGCAAAACAGAGGGTACAAATAAACAGCACCTGTGACAGGCTGTCATACACACAACATAAAGTCAACCGCTGAAAACCGCCCCGTTACATTATTAGTCCAGACTCCGGCAGAGAACTACACAAGGCCTTACCTTTAGGATCCTTCCAACCACTGGATACTGCACAGAAAGAGGGGAAAATGGTGGGAGATAATTAGAAAAGTACAGAACAAAACATTACTTAAACATGAGTAATACCAACATTTAACATGTTTGCACGGCAGAACCAAATAGTGTCTTGTTTTGTTTCTGATTCATTACAGTTTAACTTCTTAGTTGTGTACAGCCTCTGGTGTAAAAGCCATGCCATGGGGCTTATTTAATTAGATAATTGTTTGTTAACAACAGAACGGGTTGCCAAGGTGGAATTATATACTGCTATGACAGATGACACACGTACATGTTACATCACTGAAGTGTGCGTGGGTGTGTGTGTGTGTGTGTGTGTATGTGTGTGTGTAGGTGTGTGTGTGTGTAGGTGTGTGCACGTGTCAGTAACCAGCGGGAAAGCTGAGCTGGCCCACCTGCCTGGTCTCCTGGTTGCCTGGTGTTGCAAAAGGGTCACGCGTATGACTTCACCAGACCGTGAATGCTGGGAAGGGTGAGCTGCACGACCTGGGAGCGTCTGGGTTTATTTTTTGATGCCTCTCCCTCTTCTCGCTCTAAATAGCATCACCTTATCCTGCCGAAGCAACAGAACGAAGCGCTTGCTCGCTAGCGCTCGTCGTTCTGTATAGTCATAAGAGAGCGCGACGTTCGCGTGAGCACAGCTGAACAATGCTAACACAGCTAACGAAGCATCTCTACCTGTCATGTTCACACTCTAAGAAGCGCGTCTGTAGCTGGAAGCAAAGGATCTGGCCATTCATGTAAAAGATGTAACCTCTGAGTTGGAACTGTCACGGAGGATGAGGGGCGACAGTGGAAAAGCAAGCTGGTATTCTGTCTGCACATAATTCTGTTTTTAGCCATTTCCAACAATGTCTTTCCTACCATAAAACCCTTAGTCTTTCTTGTCCTACCAGACTCAGGACGAAATCCCTCTCTCAATCACTTTTAATGATGATACTTCTGGATGTTAATTAAGTATATATTTAGATATTAATTAGGTTTTTACATATTAATACTTATTCATATTTAAACGTTTAATAATCAGATGCTTCATTCTTCAGCACCTCAACATGAGGTGAATTTTCAGACAGTGAATTAACTCCTCCAGAAATCACTTAAATGTGGCCAACTGGTCAACATGAACTGTAACACAGTTTTTAGACAAGGTTTTGATTAGAGGTTTTATGCTAGATATTGCACACTACATTTCCAGCATTTCAGATTCTGATTGAATCATTTCATCTCTATGTTAACATTTGCTACCTCCCCCCTTTTTAAATAATGTTTTACCAGAATAGTTTGGTGCCTGATTATATTTTAAAGGGAAATTATGGTTGCATTCTGAATACGATTTTATAATAGGTCAAAAACCAGAAACCTACAAGGAATGCTAATGAACAAGGATTACGGCAAAGAGGGTGTGTGTGTGTGTGTGTGTGTGTGTGTGTGTGAGTGTGTGAGGGGTGGGGGTGATAGATGTACATGCCAGCCCACTGTGTGTTCTTATGTATATTTTTTCAGTGGATCAATAACAGGTAAGTTGGAAGCAGTGAGCAGAAGCCATGCTATGATGGGGTTGGTGAAGGGAGAAACTCTCCTCCAGTAATAATAGTGAAAATAAACAAAGGTGAATGGTGAGTTGGTGCGCTACGGGAAGAGCCTGTCAGAGCTCAGGCGCCAAAGAGCACTAGGAACGGATTATGAAAAATACCCGTTTGTCTGATACTCAACAAGTTCTTGAACATTTTTCATAGGTAAGCAAGGGACACAGTGGACAACTGTGTGTCCTTTCAACTGAGGACATGTGTGACCCATGTCTTTGCTGATCTGTTACTAGGCATTAAGAGCATACCAACTACAGTCAAAATAGGGCTACAAATAGATAATTCAATATTTCAGTGTGAATCATTTCTGAATGCAGGTTCAACCTGAAATAAAGGTTAGATCACATAAAAAGACTTTAACAAAAAAACGAGCCTTTGTTTTCTAAATGTTTAGTGAGACAGAACTAAAACAGGTACACTTATGAAGTTATACAACCATATGAAATCTCCAATGTAGGTTTAAAGCCTTCGTTTGTGAGTCTTGGACGTTTTTCGCTCATGTGCTCCCATCCATATTCCTCTCACCACTCCAGATTCTCACAGTCTCACAGTCCAACGAAGATTAAAACTGTTAGAACATGTAAAAATAACACTGAAGCCCTCACATGCTGGACAAAACATTAAAGGTGTATGAATCATAGCCCTTCTTATGTGGGGTTATGTGGGGTCACCAGGGCCATCACAAAGGTTGTTCTTGCCTTTATATATTCTGTTCATCTTATGAAGAACGTGATGATTATCTGAGAGACAGGGGAAGGTTAAGAGCTGAATTTGGAATTGTTCTAGTCAGACAACCACCTGTTGAATGTGCGGTTTTAGAGGAATTTGTGTAGAACTGCAGAAAATTCTTCTCTTGAAATGTCTTTGTAAATACCATTTACTGTGATTATTTCATTAAGAAATCAGGAGCTTATCCTGGCATTATTGAAGTATTAGAGTGAGCACTGATTGGAATTTTAAGATGCCTTAAAGGTAAATGTGTACCATGACAAAATACAGAGTTTAGTCCCTGCTGTATAGAACGGAATTTGGTGGAATCTGATTAGAAATAATCCATTTTACTTCCTTTTAGGGTTTGTGATGTGCCTTTATGACTACATCATCTCTCTCTTTCTCTTTCTGTCTCTCACAACTGCAACCAGATCTGCTTCGTTGTCTGTTCTTGCCTGTCAGTGACATTACACACTGGAAATAACCATGTCTAAAAATAACATTACCCATTATATGCCACACCTACATTTGGTTGGTTGTACTGATGACACACACCTGGAAGTGTGTGTGTCTACGTATGTGTGTGTGTGTGTGTGTATTTGTAACTGCCGCTATCATGTTTCACTGTCACTATGTCTGAAAAAAACTCTTGCAAGAAAAAAAAACCCTTACACACATATAATGCCAAGTTCAGTAGTTTGGTTTTATAGTTCAACTGAGTGCTGAGAAAACAAAAAATTACCTGACAATCCTTCATGGTAAAATTACATTTTGGTAGCTTATTTTTGAAATGATGTAGCTGCTAATAGATGTACAATACAGGGAAGAAATCACTTTTTAAACAAACCAGCAAACCCCAGAGTAATTCAAACAAAACCTTCAATGTAGAAGATTTAACTGACGTATTTCCTGAAAGCACAGGAAAAACTGCAGCTTGTTCAGTTTTCATCATACTCTCCTTTTTTACCCACTACAGGTAAAGACACGCATCTGGACTGGGCTTATATACCCACTGAAACCACAGAAAACCAAGAGGGAAAAAAATGCTTAGTCACCACGGCATGTCTACTATGACCATATATCAACTGGATTAATGGAAGTCTGATGGTGGTGTACTGCAGGTCTGTATACTTGGACCTCTGTTGATCTGAATTGACCTAGCTTCCAAACCACATGGGCTGGTGTCAGCATAGCAAGCTTATAATTCTCTCCATGTCAAATGTTACTTAGCTACATGTGCACAGACCACAATTTTACCAGCCAGTAATATATGCTGTATGATTGAGTTTTAATGTTCCCTGCAGCTTGTTACACTATGCAGTGTTTTGCTTTGCAACCTCTAATAGCTCAAAGAACATAATGTGCATATTTCTTGTTTTAAATAACTCTGTAGCAAGATTTCAGCATTTTGTGGTACATATTGAAGCTGGTGGTAGAATTCCTGTTTTCAAGGACTCTTATGCATTACACAATCTGTAGCAAAAAGCTAAAAGAACAAATTTACTTTCGATGTATGACAGGATCCAACAGCAATATCCTCCTCACTCTCCCACTCGTGGTGTTTGCAGTGTAAGGTTGTCCTGGAACAAACACCAAGAGCCAGTGCAGGAAAACCATCCAAATGTGATCCATGACTGATATCTCAGTGAAAGTTAAACAAACAGAGATTGAGCAGCTCTGGTTCTGCTGCTCTAGCTAGCCAAACTGGCTCAGTGCCAGCAGCAGGAGGAGGGGTTAGAAGTGATGGGCAGGGATGCATTTCTATCCATGACCATCAATAGCTCATCTTTTATGTCCCAAAATGTTTTGTTGCATGGGCCTCTGAGATTGCTTTCCACCATCTGAGCCAGCTGGAAAAAGATTAAATTCATTATCATCTAGAGAAGGAGCTGCAGTGAGCTTCTGCAATGGGGCAGTAACTTGGAGTGTGTCCATCAAGGCGCTACATAGAAGTGTGGAGTTTTCCTGCAAACAAAGTCAAATATAACTATGGAAACTAAAGTCAGTGGCTGAAATGAATTCTTTAACTTTGTCCATTTGACATGCGGTTCACCTACAGTAGGGAAGCCGAAAGCCGAAAAATTAGACAAGCCAAAAACGTAGACAAGAATGGTAAAAAAGAAGAAAAAGTAGCATATTTTGAATTCCTTTGGGGGCCAGATAGCAGTGTGTCATCATCTCACTGAGGTTTGCTTTGAAGATCGTCTAGTACTGTGCCAGGGGTCACAGCTCTCCACCTTCCATGTCTGATCATCGTGTTTTTATCCTCCTGCACTATGCTCCAGAGAGCGTTAGCATGTCTGCTCACCATAGTAAAGTGCTGCGCTAATGACATAGTTCCTATTCTAAAAATTCAGATGGTGGTACTGTCAGCAGTACTTGTTCCATGTATGAAGACTGATCGTTTTTGAAAACAAATAGTGCCATCAGTGAATTGGTTTGTTTTAGTTAACATTAGTAAATAATTCAGGGACGGAAGTGATGGAACTGTAAACAGTTATTATATTTGCTTGTCTTTGTCTTGTGTTAGCTGAATAAAACTGATTTGCCTTTAAGAGTGGATCATTTATTCTTCCTCTTGACAAATTTCAAAAAATGTCTTTGTTGATCTAATGCTACTTATTCAAATGAACTGTTAATATTTGATCATGTCAAATTTGCCATATGACATTTATGTAGATGTGTTCTGTAGCTCAGTTAAGATTAATATGCCCTTCACTGAAATTTCTATGAGGTATAAGAAATACAGGGACGAGCCACATTACATTGTGTCTCAACCCTTGCATTACATCCCCAGAGAGAAGACAGTGAAGAAAAGGGAAACAGCGGGTGACATTTGTTAGTTTAAGCGCCAGGCCCAGCCAGCATTAGGTGGCACAGTTGAAAGACATCAAAAGTATCACGGTGAAATGTGTATGGTACCTCAGGCCTGGAGCGATGTGGGCTCCCTAGGGATGCCTGTCCTGGTCTATTATGAGTGTGTAGACGGGCAGGTCCTCGGGGCGAGTCCTGCCTTGGAAAAAGTGATGGGGCCTGTCATTACCTAGGCTGACTCAGGCACTGCCACAGACGCCACACTCAACGCCTAAGGCCCCATTCTGATGTCACCACAGTAACAGCCCGGCCCATTCATTCTTGTTACCATAGGAACAAATTGTTAATTTTATTTTTAAAAGTGTTTTTTTTTCTCTCTCCTTTTCTTTTTGGCACCGTGTTGTTTTGAGGGTGAGTGTTGTTGTTGAGTTTCTCTGGCATGGATGCAACGGCAAAGGATTAGGGGGGAAAAAGAAGAAAATTGGTTTTGAATATGAATTTATTTGGAATTAGTGTATGGAATAAAGAAAGGCTAATCTGCCTGTCTGAGAGTATTACGATTTATTAAAACATAGTATTTTTATTTCTGATTGGGAGAGACAGTCTCTCTTTTCACTTCACTATAATATTTTTAGATCTTCTAGATTTCACAGAAAACTAGGAGAAACATTTGCTTTTCCTGCATCAAACTCCCCTTTTATCTGTAAACAGCCTTTTTCCTTGGATATGAATTGGGAAGCATTGTTATAAAACTGGCAGTACCCTGTTTATGGTGTTCATGAAGGTAAAAACATCTGATTCCCTACAAGAAATTTTTGGCCTTGGATCATCGAATAACATCATTGTTATGGGCTTTCCTGGCCTGGCAGGCAAAAATAAAGGTGAGTGTCAACAGAGAGATGGAAAATGGCCAGTATAACACCACAAGATGGACAGAGATACAGAAAGCCTGGTATAATTCATAAATTAAACCAGAAAACTCGCACATTAAAGCTTTTTCGGGTCACTTTTATCTTAATTTCAAATGATAACCCAGCTGACTAAACATATCTGTCTGGTCAAGCACACAAAAGTATTTACCTACATATATGTTCCTAAGAAGTAATAGCACTGTGTACTAATAGAAATCATATATGCAAAAAAGACACAGGCTTCCTTTTTTTGTTTTAATTGGTCTGGTTTTCCAAAGTATGTTCTTCCATATGGAGAGGATTGGAGAGATATCAGACAAACACCATACATACAGACTGAAAACAGCAACCAAACCTGGCCGACACAAAGGTTTGGTACCTCATTCCAATTAATTATTTATATGTATACAGGCGTCACTATAGACTGTTGCCAAGCTGTGTAGAGCTTTTGGGATTTAGTAGGGCTGTAAAACCCATTTGCCTTGGTTTGCCTTGCCAGTTCGCCAGTCTTATGGAAGATGGCAGTTGTGGATGGAGGGTTTGGGGGGAGGGAGGGATCCAACAAGGGTCATTTTTACCTTTTCACCTCCTCACCCAGATGACGCCCCCATCCAGCCATCCAGGGGTTACCCGCCAGGTCCTGTCGTCACGGCGATCTCCCTGCTCACACACACCCAAAGCTAACTCACACCCAGCCTCTGGTCTTTATTACCCAGAACATGTCTGGCCCTCGTCGTATATGGAGAGGGAGAGAGAGAGACCAAGAGAGGGAGAGAGAGACCAAGAGAGGGAGAGAGAGACCAAGAGAGAAAAAGAAAGAAAAAGAGATATATAGATCAGATCTTTTGAACGCATGGCTGCAAATCAACATTTTACAACACATTCTCTTCTCAATTAAAGGTATACATTTGGCCAGAATTGCCTGCTTAAGAAGGATTTCCACATAGTAGATGCCAAAAGACATATGGACCAAAGAAAGCATGAGGAAAGAGAGTTAAAGTACATTTTATACAGTCCTCAGGCCACCTGTTTATCTCATATGGGACATATACCTTTGAATAGCCTATAATAACTGTGATTGAGTTTAACAACTAAATGTGGTCAGGATCAAATTAATTTCCATCAGAACGCTCTATACCAGCAAATATGCCAGACACCCTGCTCAAACATATAACTAATGACTATGGCAGATGGAGTGTTTTGGCAAAAACCAGCTAGTTTGGTGGAACAGTGTGATAACAACGCCAAGGAACTCTGTAGGTTGGACTCAAAAACACTGGCCTTGATTTAAATGTAGGAAGAATCACACTTTGACCCACCGTGGTGAGAGGAGTTTTAGTTTTTACTTCTGAGGTCAGAGGCAAGGGTGAGCACCCCCCCCCCAAAAAAAATCACACCTTTTCATTTGTAGAACGTTTCATCATCATCACTTCACAGTCCATGAAGTTGGTCCTAATGTTAAAACCATGAAGTTTATTCTGTAGTCTGTACGAAGCTTGGATGTCAGTGTGATCATTTCTGACTAGTGATGTTACAGATACTCTTCAGAACAATATGTAAGTGGTTTCCTGGGTTTCACCTTGGGTCATCCCTTTTGGTTTATTTTTGGAAAAGGCATCTGTGACGTCAATGAATCCATGCAGTTTAAAAAAAAAAGTGCATTGACTTCTCAGGTTACCCTGGTATAAGGTCCTGGGTAATCAGGGAGCATTAGTAGTTACAGTCCAAGGCTTAAAGCAGGCTGAGTTTAGGATCATGGTCTGGAGGAGGGCTGTGTAGCACAATAAATCCTCTGGCATGACAGTTAGATTTGAGTAACCCATTTGGTGCAGTGTGATAATGTAAATGAAATCGTCATCAATGGCCTTTACTTTATCTGACAGAAATGTGCATGGATGTTCTCCTTAAATGCTCATTTTCAGTAATAATCTAAGATTATTTTTGCTGTCAGTGTTTTTTTCCATATTCTACATATAGCCTGGATTAGGAAAGTCAGAATTTATAAGTGAAGGAAAGATAAGAGGACATTTTTATTGCTCTGCAATTTTTTTCAAGGTGTATAAGCAAGTAATTTAAACTGTTTTTAGACAGTAGACATAGGTGGAAAAATAAGCACATAAATGGCATAGTAAATGTTTAAAGCCCTTGGCTTTTTGCACAAAAACAACTGATTTTAATTACCATACCTTTTACCCAGACAAATTTTAGTGTGAGACACTATATCAAGAAAAACAAATGTCCCTGCTAGAGGTACATTGTATTCTTTGTCAGATTCACTATAGAATTTATATAATCTTATAGTGATATAATCTTATAATTCCTGTCTATCATTGAACTTTTTTTTTTTGCAGTTATCAATGTTGTGTCGTAAATCCAAACTATGACATGCCAACCATATCACAAGCTTCACTTTACAACTATTTTAAGCACTTCCTCTTTCCATTGTTGTTGTTCTATATTTAGTAAGCGACCAGTTTAAGAAAGTCAGTTACTCATACACAGAGACTCTTTATCCCTAACACCTTACTCCTCACTAAGACTCTGTGTGCTCTGAGTAGAGAGAATACCGTTCTTCCAGCAGTGGTGACGAGGGGCAGTGGGTCAGGTTTCAGTGTTAGGATCACTACAGTTGTGTTACAGAGCAGACTGTGGTTTCTGTCAGGGCATGAGGTCTGTCTGTGTGTAAATACTATGATAGACACATCAAGTCCCAGACAGTGTTAACCCTCATTTTAGCTCTAGGTAACTGCAGTAAAAGAAGCTGTGTTCTCAGGTTAGGTGGTGTTGTAAAGTTATAATACCATCAATGTTAAGGGGGGAGAAAAGTCGAGTTTAGAAGAGTTAAATGAATACTTAGCAGTAATTTATCAAAAATGCTAATATGGCTAATATTAACTGAGTATTGGTGGACTGATTAACATTATGCAAATACTGTCTGCTGTTCAAATCTAACATATCTAGCATTGCTGATGAAGGACCTATGTCCAATATCTATCTATCTATCTATCTATCTATCTATCTATCTATCTATCTATCTATCTATATATATATATATATATATATATATATACAAACATACAATAGTCATTGTTTCAATGCATAATTTAAGAGCAGGACTTTTGCAGATTTTGAGATTAACTCTTGAATTAACTTTACCTGTTCAGGATTAATGGCTGGGGTTCAGCCAATGGCAGATAGAGGAATCCCTTGAGGTTCACTTGACTGAAAGATAAGGCTTAAGTGAGCAACACTGATGGCTTTGTACCATGTGGGTCTTGTTATGACAAGGCTAACATTAAGAAAGCAGTCGACTTCTTGGTGAGTGGGTCTGCTTCACTCTCAGAGATTTTATGGTAATTGGCATGTGAAACCAAAGGACCCCAAAGCATGAATGATCCCTGTACTTTACTACAAAAAGCGAATGATACACTGACATATATTGAAACTTTGGAGTCTTACTTTGCATTTTACTAAATATTGATTTTACATCTAAGGCATTTCTCTCTTACTAAAATCGTAACTTTTCTTCATCATTTAGCTTGTTACCAGAGAGTAACTGTACCACTCTGGTACAGAGAGGTCTGTGGAACACTGCTCTTCCACCAGTGTTGATGGGTAAGAGTGGTTCTCTGAGTTCTCTGTTAGGCCCCTGATCAAGGCCCTTAACCCTCAACAGCTCAAAAAGTCGCTTTGGACAAAAAATCCATTGCCATAAAGGTAGATGTAGACCCCACCATGATGAAACCTCTGCTATGTCTGCGGTAACCTACTGTATCAGCCTCCAGAAACACTCAAGCCTGCTTATGTTTTTCACTCGTTTCTTGGACTGGATGTCCCTGGACCAGTTCCGTCTCTTGGGAGGCCAGGCAGCGCAGGAGTCATGGAACAGCAGTGGGAATGTGATAAAGCAGTAGAACACGTTCAATCTCGATCCGTTTGAATTTCTCAAGCCATATTGCATCCCCTTCCGAACGCTGCTATATGGCTTTGCGCCCTGAGAACATCACCAAAGAGCTGCAGTCCTGAGAGGGGTGAAGCAACGGCCATTTCTCTGAAGACATGAAAAAACGTGAAGGTCTCTCAACTCAACCCCCTCACAGGATTCTGTTTACAGTACATTACAATCATAAAGTGGAAACGTGTAGGATGTGTGAGTGGTGTAGTAATGAGTAATAAAATGCCTTGGATTCCAAACTTTGAGATTGACATAAATTCATGTGTAATTGATGCATCATAGAGAATATTTAGAGCCTTTGGTGTGATTAGTTGTAATTGCTTCATTTTTTGTTGAGTTTGGATTGACCTTCAGAAGAAAAAAGTGTGTGTCAGAGGTACTAAGCAAGGAGGCTACGGTAGATAAGTAATGATGAATAAATATTTGAAGTGTCCGACCAAACATTTTCCTTGTATTCAGTTGCCCAGTAGGATAAAGCTCCAGTGTAGGGGTCCTGCCACCTCCCTAGCTTAAAATAAATAGTAGTAGTCTGAATGTTTACACGGGGCAGGGCCCAGTGGGTGCCCCTGTTCATTCTATGGATTTAATGTGTTGGTTACACGGCCAATTTGACCTCCATGAGAGCTTGTGGTGAGTTTGTGTTTAGAACGCAGCTTCACCAAATTATGGCAGTGCTTAGGGGACTCAGGGAGATCAGCAACCAGCCTATACCTGCTGCAGCCCACTGCTACCCACACAGCTCCACACATTTTCCAACAAACTCTCTGACATTGTCTAATCGACCCTGTGCCCTGATTAGCTCGTAAGCTAATTGAGGGCAGAAGAGAGCACTGAGAAGAAACCTGGGGCTTACATTTATCAGCACAGCATTGCACAGCTGGGGTTCCAGACTCTGATCTCTTTGATAGTGTCCACCTCTGTTTTATAATTTAACCAGTACGAGTTCCAGTAAAAGTTTATATAAAAAAGTTAAGTGGGACCGCAGAGCCGTTCGGTCACTTTCTCTCTAGCTAAACTTTCACTGCACTGTTCTATTCTCTAAATGGGAAGCAGCCTTAGCCAAGTCTGTGTTGCACTCCCTACTTCTGTCCCTGGAGGGAAGCTCTGCTTTTCAAAACAAGGCCCCAAGAACAGTGAGGCAGTCTGCTTGAGTGAAGGTCTAATTCACTGCAATAAAGCTACTGTATTTCAGGGAGGAAATGGACATTAATATTCAGTGCCTTTAGCTGCCTCTCTCTCTAGGATCCCCCAATATCCCCTCAGGCACACACACACACACACACACACACACACACACACACACACACACACACACACACAGCCCTCTCCAAAAGCCTGACACAGATTATCAGCCTCTGCTTCTACCCTACCCCTATCCCCTGCCGCGACTCATGGGACAGGAAACTTTAGGAACTATTAGCGGTTTCTTAAGGTCCGCGTTTCTCTTATTAGAATTGGCGCCGCACCTCTCGTCCGCCCCTCCCACCCCCACCCCACCCTCCCCTCCTCCTCCTCCTTCTCCTCAGGTTCGCAGTAGCCGGTCGAGCCTCCCCGGAGATGCTGTCTACACGTAGGCCTGACCCTGTCCTAGTGGGCCTATAGATTTACACGTGTCACGCAACACTGCAGGCTTCCCTACTGGGAGGTGAACGGGCTGCTCGGAGAAACGCAACCCACCAGCAGGTTTATTGAACGAGAGTTTATTTTTATTCTTTCTTAAAGCATATACAAAAAAGAGAAGGAGTTTTTACATCTTAAAAGTTGTATGTTCAGGAGGAAAAAGAAGGAAATGTTAAAATATGTAGATGACTGCATGCTCTGTCATTACGAACATGAAGCTGTTCAGTTGTTTTTAAATATCTTCATAATCTTGACCATACCATATCAAATATCTTCTTGAACTGCTATTTTTATCTCTGCTATGCCATATCTTTTGAGTAACAATATGCCTTATCTTAAAATAATCTTAATTCTTTTTCAGACAAAAGTTCCTTCACACCTCACTATGGTGACTTGAAATATCACTTAGCATTCAGATGGTTATTTGAAGCATATTGTGTTCACACCTCTTATATCTGTCTGCATCTTTGAACATTACAACATCCACATTTACAGGTTTAATAGATTTCAGCTTGGAGTGGGTCTAGAACATGTAAATAAACATACTACTAGCTTTTCCCTTTGCTCCAAGAACTTTAGCACAAAGCGTTTGACTAAACAGGAATCTTTAATTACCTATTTTTAGATACTTCCTTAAAGGCGTTCACTTAAAAAAAGCAAGGAGAATAACCAAAATCAGATTTCAGTCTTTCTTGGTTTCGTACGGCACCTGTTTATGGTTTAAGCTCACACCCGTACGAACGACCGTCTCTCTCCATGCAAGACTCAGCCGCTCGGCCCGCGTCGACGGTTCCGCTGTTGCCATTGACTACGGCCGTGAGTCGAGGAGACCGACGAGTCCGGCAGGCGCGCGAACTGGGCGGTCCGAGCGCTTTCGTTTTCTCTTATGCGCGAAGCTGCTCAGACGCTACTGTCATGGCAATGATAGTACTAATGATAGATAGTTTAATCTGAGGCGCACCCTTTAAAACAAACAAAAATCTCGCTGTCTCGTATATGACAGTGTCAGCGGCTTTGTTGTGGTTTCCTGTGCTGTCTGGCTTTTGCTTCGTTTAGAAATGCTGCAGAAGATCTACATAGTGGTTTAATACTAAAACAGCTGGTAGTCGTATAACCCCCGATTTGATCTTAGACAAGCCATGGGTTCAGCTGACTCACGAGGTGATTATGTTTAGGATGTAAAACGGCCCTAGGGAGCGAGTGCGATTTAGGACCCTGGGGACTATCACCGTGTGCTAGGTTGTAGGCTCAAACGGTGCATGTCACAGGCTATTGCATTGCCAAAGCTAAAGGAAGACGAGTTCTGGACATTTCCAGGACATTTCATTTAGTTCTATATGGGGAGAGCCTACAGTAACGAGCAACTGACAGAACGAGGCAGTTTTCCTACTTTATGCATCGTATGGCGTTACATAAAATCAAAAGGCACGTGTTTAAAAGTGTTTCTTTCACACACACAGCTGAAGAACTCCAGACTGTATCTGAATGAAACATTCACATTCCATTTCTTTGTGAACATCTGAAAACCAGACCTAGTCACCTATTGTGAATATATTTGAATCTGTTTTTGAAGCACACCTCCTACACCAGTAATATAATCTCTATTTTCATTACCACAAATTGAAAATGGAAAAGTTTAGCATACCAAGTCTGTGAACTGGATGAGTGATATCTTACACAACTTGTGCTGAAAAGTTTTTTTACGGCCACGGCTAGTACAAAACATACACAGCTTACATGTGCAGGCTTTTAGCTTCCCTTATATCTGAAAATAATTAGAGTAAATTAAATATTAAATATGCTTTCAGCACATGTGTTGGAACACACTGTGACGCAGTGTAGTTTATTTACATAAACACCTAACGGAAATTGGACCATTTCAGAGCAGAGTAACAGGACTGAGGGCAGGAATTTACATCAAGGTACTGCGAAATTCTTAACATTTCTTGCTTGCAAAATGGAGCACCTGTTAGAAACTGGGTACTTAACCCCATTATGTCCTACAATATTGCATGTATAGCAAAAAAATGGACCAATACGCAAAACTACTAAAGAAATGAACAAGTACACAACATATAATAATCATTTTAAAACAATATATAATATGTTTACAAAGAGAGCAAAAATAAAAATATACCTAAAAAAAGCAATAAACAGATCAGTAAGATTCAAGAAAAGTAAAGCAAAAAAAAAGTTAATTAATAAAAAAAAAATTCCAAGTCAAGAAAAGAAACTCACTACAGTAGAAAGTCGTCTTCACATGAAAGTTCTCGCAGAAAAAAAATGGAGGAAGTGAGTGAGAGGACTGTTTGTTTTAAAACCAGACTTAACCCTTCTACTGAGAAGAGTCAGTCTCTGACCTCTATCTCCTCCGAATAAATGACACCTTAAAGCAAGTGAGACTGCTGTTTAAGTTCCCAGCCAAGCCACAAAGAGAACGTGAAGCTTGTTCTGCTCTTTCCAGTGATTCAAGACTGCTTTTCACTCTATGCATTCGATTTAAGGACTTAAAGTATAAATATTTTTCTTCATGATGCATGGAAACCCCTCAGTTTCAACCGAAGTGCTTAACAACTCCCTACCCTGCGGATATTAACTCATACCCCTAGAGCTTGGAGAACAATTTTTCAGAATTCCAAGCCCACAATGATTTGTTATCACAGAAGCATAAATAGCCTAAATAGAATTTATTAATTTAGCTGGAATTGATAGTCACATATTTGGTTACCATAGCTACATTACCTCATGCAATGATGAAAATTGTGAATAATGATTTTATCATCAAAATATAGCTGGGTATTAAAGCAGATCTGGAAAACACTTCTCTTAGGAGTACAAAACAAATTGTGTTATAATTTTTACTATGGTATGTTTTACTATTTCTACTACATTGTTTACTAGACATGTAGTGTGTGGTAATATATAAGGGTTGATACATGCAGTTTGCTACCAGGCCTTCGTGGAAACACGTGAAGGTGAGTATGTGTAGGGCCTTTTTGTGTGTGTGAGCCAGAAAGCATTACAAGCACTGTCTCTCCAGATGAATCCACCAGCTGGGACCTGGGATTCCTATTAAAGAGCCAGCAAGGGGTCTCCCAAATAAAACAAATCCCCATTCGAAAGGAGTGTAGACAGGTCGAAGGGGAGAGAGCGATCCCCCAGGGCCACTTTAAGGAAGCGATTCCCAATTAACAGACAAGGCCGCGGGGGGGGGGGGGGGGGGGGGGGGGG
>JAOXYF010000012.1:14693017-14704645 GCA_028565775.1 Sternarchorhynchus goeldii | reverse complement strand
TACAGAGGGAGGTGTTAAAGCAGTGTAGTACAGAGGGAGGTGTTAAAGCAGTGTAGTACAGAGGGAGGTGTTAAAGCAGTGTAGTACAGAGGGAGGTGTTAAAGTAGTGTAGTACAGAGGGAGGTGTTAAACAGTGTAGTACAGAGGGAGGTGTTAAAGCTGTGTAGTACAGAGGGAGGTGTTAAAGCAGTGTAGTACAGAGGGAGGTGTTAAAGCAGTGTAGTACACAGGGAGGCTGACTGGACACTTTGTAGATACTGAACATTACTCAGTTAAGCAGGTCCAGATGGGCCTGACTTGATCTGAAAGACCTGAAAAGATTTTTTTTTCTAATAGAGAGGAGCAGCCGCCCAGCAGATACAAGCAGGAAAGACAACCACATGTCTGACAAAGTCAAACAACCAATTCTCAATGCTGCTTTAAATAGCCCGTACTGTCCTGTCCGGGAGTCTGTGGCTACTGTTCGCACTAAAGCAGATTCAATCTACCAGCCCCTCTCTCTCTCTCCCTCTCTTACCCTTAACTCTCTCTCTCTCCACACCCTTAACTGGAACTGTGGGCAGGCTGTTCTAACTGTTTGTACACCAGAGGTGATTCACATTTTGTAACCAGTTGCTGCTGGCATGGCATCTCTGTGATCAGGTGTGCCAGGGCAGTAAAACGGTGGTTAATTGGGGCGTTTAGGCAGACACTGGTGATGCGTGTGCTCTGTGCGGGTTATGGAGTCAGTATGTCAATAAACGAGAGTATGAAACATTCTGTGGTATAAACCTCCCCGCTGGACAGACACAGTGAACAGCAGCAGAATCACCAGACGAGCTCACAGCTGGCCAGGATACAAGAGGAGCATCTTCCTTTCCTGGAAAGGAGAGTGTGTGTGTGTGTGTCTGTGTGCATGTGGTTGAGTCTGAGGTGGGATCAGGCTGGACCACTCATACAGATGAATTTTGAATGTCCTGATTAATTTTAGCTCGAGTGTTCTGGAGGAAATGACAGCTTTTGCTCCAATACCAGTAAGAAACATTTTCAAGGACTGCAGACCAATTTCTGCAGCCGTTGAATGAAAACCGGTTGTCGTGAAAATCTGAAAAACGTCCTTGTTGCTTTAACTTGCCTTTATGCAGATCTTAGAGGATATCAGCTTTCTGAAGGGACACCTTTTTCCTATTATTTCCAGAAATCCCCCATTCCATCTGGATCTTAAGGAAATTTCCAGCTAGTAAAGACTCCCCCTCTCACAGCAGCGTGTCCTTACTAGTAAACACATCTTCCTCTCACTGACATCCCCTGTACAGTCAGATCCATTAATGATAACCAGGTCACAGTTTCACTTCCAGCTCCTTTAACTGAAGACCAACTCACTCCTGACTTCAGTGTTCCAACATGGTTCCAAAAGAAATGTATTTATTTACGGCAATACTTTCCTGGCACCTACGTAAGCCTTTCAAGATAACTCCCATAAACCATTATTTTTAAAAGTTTATTCCACTAGGTGTCAACTGTCAACTTTTTATTGAGCACATAAACATACATAAACACTAATTTATTAATGAAAGATGAAGCCCACACAAAACCTGAACACAACTTCACATGAAATTCTCTGTGGTGTTTACATATGTTTAAAATCCCGTACCGCATCTAATACCTCCCACACACACACACACCCACACACACGCTTACACAGACAGATCTTACTGGTTTATCTCCTACTGTAATTCTACTATCTGGTGCCACCCAGAGGAAGATTAGCTTCCCTTTGGTTTTCTCAAGGTTTCTTTACTCCTGGGGAGGTCTTTTGTCGTAATGTGTCTGGCCCAAAAGTGGTCTGGGCTCAGATTTATGTAAAGCTGCTTTCCATTGTAAAAAAAAGAAAAGAATAAAAACTAGAGAAAAGCCTGATTTGTTATGACTCGACTAACACAAACGCACATAAGCAACGGTGCTGATCTGGTCTGACTGTGTGTGCAGACATTTAAACGTCATGCATGGAGAGACGTGGAGCCACTGCTCGTTTTTCCGAAGCACTGGTCACTGTAAATAAGAGGACATTCATGCACGCGTCCTGGCGTTTTCAAGCGAGACATCAAAACTAACCACGTCGCCACAATACCCGGAGCGCCGGGCTCTCCGTACTATTCCTGGATGCTTTTCCGCGCTGCGGGAACCCGGCTAACGAGGTGGACTTGGTCAGCCTACAGTAGCTGTGTCAGAGCACGGCAGGTGTGTTCTGTATGCTCACGCCTGGGACCCGCTCACGTGTGGGAGCGTCCAGCGGATATTTGCCCGCGTGTTTCCAAAGGCGAGTGGAGACGGGCGGGGAGGGTGGTGGCTGGGGGGTTCGGTGCGACCACGGCCTCTCTCCTCCGTCACCGGTGCTGGAGAAGAAGGCTTCTTTGATTCAGCAGGGGTCCTGTGCTCTTGGAGTCTGATAGTCTGGCTGGGTTTTTTTTTTTCTTGGTATTGGTTTTTTTGACTCCCTCACTTTGGCCAGGAGTGGTCAGGATGAATTGGAGGGATGGAGAGAAGGATTTCTGAATCCATACCTCCACCATGTGGCTTACAACTGTGCACAGAAGGGAGGGGGCAGAGAGAGAGAAGAGGGTGACTGAGAAAGAGATAAATAGAGAGAGAGAGAGAGAGAGAGAGTTCTAAGCAGCCCCTCCTAATTGTGATCATATTTTTGGTAACATTTCAGTTCCTAATATCTCTGTAACCACCAACCCCCCCCCGGCCAGTATTCCGTACCAACACCTAATCTGCTCCTACATTAACATAACATTTTCACAACTGCCCATCGCTGTGGAATAACAGTTCCAGACGAATTGATGAAATGCCTCAAGATGAGGGGAGTGACAGAAGCTATTAGTGTTCTCTCAGGCTACCTCTTTCTCCATATATTTTCACTAGCCAAGAAAAAACAGTTAATGCATATCTACTCCATGTTTGTGTGGTTGAGAGTGGGAGAGACCACTTTATCTTGGAGGAACGTATCCACTTGGTAAACCTGAGTGTATGATTTATAGAGTAGATGAAGGTAACTCATTAATGTTGTGCAGCTTTACACTGCCCCACTGTGGGGTCCTGGACCACACATGGCCTCCAATAATATCCTATATCAAAACTGCCGAGTCATCGCATACTGAGACATTAACCCTTCCGCAAACCTCTTGTCACCTTTCTGGTCAGTGGAAAGCAAACGTTCAGTAGTTCATCGTGCACTAAGCATTCAACCTCTCAAAGCTGTACACAGTCAGTCTTAACAAGACCGTTTCAGGTGAGTTACAGCTAAACACTCGTTTTCTGCCATTTCACAATCTGCTATGAGCCCGAGAAAGACAGGCGGCTTCCCTGTAAGTAACTGAAACAAGGAGCGAGTGTCTACAGGTTTAGGGGGTTGGGCGACCAGTCCAGTTTGAACCGCGAACGCTGGAACCTTTCCTGAAAACGCTCTCAGGCCAGTGAGAGTAAAACTAATGACAAAACTGGAAGTCTTGAATGGAGTGGGGTTTTATCTTTATCGTCGAAAAAGACAAACCCATGTGCTAATCTGTGCGCCATAGCTCGGTGTGCTGTTCTGAGGCCTGTGCTACGGCGGTGGTGGCGTTTCTAATGAAGTCAGCACGGGTGTTCCCGCGGACCAGACTACAGAAGTAGCAAAATGAAAACTACATGGGAGTGTAAATCATAGGCCTACGGGTGGCTCAACTAATCCAAGAGCACGTCGTTGGAATATGTTTGAAGTGTTTCGTTGGAGTGTTTGAAGAGAGTGCGAGACATGATTAAGATCAGTGTGTGCTCAGGGCGGGAGCAGAGGAAGGGAAAAGCGTGAGGTTATAGACGAATGAGGGGCTGCGAAGGTGAAGCGCCTGCTACTGTGAGCTCTACAGTCTGGCTTTAAGTCCCATCAGCTGAGCTTTGCTGGTGGAGGGGGAAGAAGTCAGAGAGAGGAAGGAGAAAGGAAGAAAGAGAGATGGAGGGAGAGAGAGGGAGGTAGAAGGATGGAGAGAGGGGGAGGAGGGAGAGGAGAGAGAGAGAGAGAGGGAGTGAAGCTTAGCTCGGTTGAATCCACCTGTGTGTACAGAGTGCATAAGACCGACAGTTTAGCTTGGCATAGCACTCCCAACAGGCATGGAAACGTCACTGACGTGGGGAACCGCAAGCATGGACCTAGATTCAGAGATAGGAAGTGAGGGAGAGCGAGACGAGCGTCAGTCAGCATTCATTCATTCATTCAGAGGAGGAGTTTACATGCCAGCACTTCAAAATGGGAACAAATTAATAATAAGAGTCTATGGCCCCTGTTCCCAGCAGTCTGGATTTATAGTATAAGGATGTATTAATGAAGTGTGTTGCAAACACACACATGGAACATACGGTGCCTGTTTCCATGTTCCAGATCTGCATAATTCATGGGTCCATTAAGTGGTAATGAACACAGAGTCCATGTGTGGTGAGACCTGGTGCAGAATTCAATGGCACATATGACTCTTTTCTGCCAAGCACATGTAGGAGGTCTGTTCTTCACGTTCTTGGCAAGAACTTCACCCGAGCCATGAAGCTGAATGTTCAAGCCATCGTTTCTCAGACCTGAACTGTTGTAGCACTGCTGTGTTTTAACACATCTGGTCTTGGCATCGTCAGCCACTGAAAAGACCTTGCAGGAGCTGAATGGAGTGTGTTAAAGATTAAAGGTGACCAGCCTGTGTTCATCCTGGATTTGACCTGAGAAACAGCAGCAGGTGTGTCAAACTCAGGTGACCAGAGCCATGAAGCATTTCGTGTCTATGATACTTTAACAAACCCAAAACAAACTAGTAAAGAACCAGTGAAGAACCAGTGAGGTCCCAATGTTGAATCAGTGAAGATCCAGTGAGAACCCAATGTTGAACCAGTTAGGACCCAATGTTGAACCAGTGAAGAACGTAGTGACCATCCTGCACCTAAGTTTGGCTAGGTTGGTTTGAGTACCATTGAACTCACAGATGAGCACACAGTCTAACCCATTACCCTAGATCATGGGCAAAATGGTTTCACTGTATTTTCCCCATAAGGACACTTAAAGAGGCCTGAATGTTTCAGATGGAGGGAGATGGAATCATCTTCGTGGTCTTCCAGCTTTTTGTAACTGGTACAAAAATATCTAGTTATAGCACAGAGTATATGCTAATTATAGAGATCTAATTTAGTCTAAATACACAGATTTAGAACTATTAAAAATGGAATGTATAATGTGTCAAAAATAAACAAATAGCATTTCTGTAGGTCACCGTTAGATGTGCGGTTAGGAGTTATGTTATCCACCACATGCTTTTAGGTTTTCCATTTCTGTAATGTGGTAGATGTTTGGAGAAAGGCTAAGATTATCACCAGAGACCAGATCTGGAGACACAAGTTCTGAGGTAAATCAGCACGTGTTCCGCTGGATATCAAAACACTTTAGCACACACTCGTGCTCCAAAGTCTCCTCATGTAGAGACGAAGATTGATTTTATGGTTTCCTTATGCTTGGTATATCTTTGATGAACCAGATTTGTTTTTTGTTTTTTTTTTAAACTGGTCTTGCTCTTCACTGTAACATAATTGTATAATAAGCCTGATTCTCCCACACAAGAGAACTATTGAAATAGTTTCATCAGATGGCACCATCAAAACTCCACAGCCTGTACAAACACAGTGGCCACATTAACTTCAGGAGACAATGTTCCTACTGAGCAAAGTCGAGCTTGTTATGATTTCACAGGCCAATAAATGTGCTCCAGGCCACTGTAGAGGTCTGGTGTGATTCGTTACAATGATTAGACCCAAACTGTAGAAGGGTCATTAGAAGCAAGGTGCTGACCTCATTCACATGCAATGGACCTGAACTTGTAAACAAGCAAGCAAAGGCTCTGGAGGTGCAGCTTTTAACAGGGATTAGCACCTCTGTATGTTCCCTGGCGGCTGCTAACACTGACAGCTTTATGGGCATGTGATCGGAGGTGCTATGTCAGAGTAACCAGAGGAGACCGAACTACAAGAACAAAGTTGACAGTGTCTCTGTGGCACAAGCTAGCTCTGTTAGCACACACAATGCTAATGCTACAGACAAACACAGATAGGCTGATGTCATTGTTGCTTTATTACTGTACGATTTCAGGTAGAAGACGCTGTGCTAGATCCATGCCTGACAGGTGTAAGGCTCCTCTGTTCAGCTCCAGAAGAGTGCCTGTGGTCACGTAGGGCGGGCGTGTTCTGGGGCCGCGGACAACGACATTTCCCTCAGGGCTGGCCAGCTGAGTCAGTTGGACGGAGAGGAACACGGCTGGAACAGGCTCTCCGCGCCACTCTGTCAGCCCGGTGTGCTGCGTCAGCCAGCCGCGGCAGCCGACAGCGTAAACACAGCGTGTCACCTGGAACCCTCCGGGTGTAACACGGGCCCGGGACACACCTCTGGGAGCCAGACCCCGGCAACGGGGCGACGTCGGCCTCCAACCCTGACGGTGACAGTCGATGTGGAAAAACACAGATGACGTCACCCTCATTGGCGCAGTCTTGCCAACACCTTATGGGTGACATGGTGCTATTTTACGGACGCCAGTTATGTGCGCCGGCGAGCACAAAGGAAGCATTTTGTCCTGGCATTCCACTCAGGCTCCAGAGAGCGCAATTTCAGGTGGGGCGAAAGGGGTGGGAGGGTTGCTTGTGTCTGGAGTGGAAACGTGAGGTGGCACTGCCTCTGAAAAAACTGACGTCGAATGTTTACCCTTTTGAACATTTCCAGGAGATTTCCCCATGTTTGTTACTCAACCACACACGCCTCACTAAAATAGACCCACACCCATCAGCGTTTACCTGCTCCAGATGAGAGCTTTACCAGGGAAGGATGCTCTGTGGACCCAGGCTTTCTGGAAGGTGTCTGGCTTTTGAGCTGGCCGGGAGTGTTTATGAAGGAGCAGGAACACATGTTGTGCTGCAAAGTAATCGATGTAATCCAGAAAACTGCCATCAACGATACAAAATGCCCTTTTCTTCTCTGTTAAAATCCCTATTGTAAAGTCAGACATAATAATTGCATGATGGAAATTTTTATCCAAAAGCATCATGGGTACCTTATGTGATGACACAGCATAGTGCAAACTGATGTAATCTTCAGTATGGATAAAAGCCAACAAACCCACGATTCTACCATGTCCGTATTTTTCCACTGATTCTCCCTGCTTTCTTTAGAAACTAGGTTAGAGGAGCAGTTATTGGTCATTTTCCACAGTGTTGTGGACAGAGAAATCCTGTTCAGACACACACCAGCTGACTCCATTCTGCCCAGACGATAGCACTGCTGAACAGAGGTTTCAGGCTGGAATTGCATAAACAGGTAAACCTGTTTAAAATGATTATCTGTACATTAAGCATCTGTTTGGTTTTGTTTTTCTTTGCTTAATGGTGTAAGATGGCACCAGCTCGAGTCTTGCCTGCATCAGGAAACACCAGAACTCAGCACTTGCTGTTATGCTAAATGGGCTGTTCTGAGCATCTCTCCCTTTACCTTTCTGAGCTAAAACCACACTTCTCTCTTAAGGCAAAGCACTGAGAAGAAGTTTATTCAATTCAGATATAAGAAACAATCCACCTCTATCACCTTGTGTCCAATTCTCAAAACCTAAAACGCTCCATTAAGCTAATGAGGCCCAAATGTGACAAATACTATGTGTAAATGGAAACATTTCCAAAAATAGTAACATGTGCTTTTGAGAATGTACTGCCATATCAGTTATTCCTGTGACAGAAGCTGGTCACCAATACACCATCACTGGTATTTAGATCATCATCACAGAGTGATTGACAGGTGACTAGCAGGGAATTTACTGCCATGGTCACTTGTTAACATTTATTTAAGTTACTGACCTTCTGGGTTTCTGGAGGTGATGGCCTCATGGAGGGTTCTTCATGGATTTTTTAAAAGTGGTCTGATAAACGAAGGACGTTAGTTAGATTCCAGCAGAGGTTACAACGACAGATCATCAACAATGAGACCCATTTTGATCTGATTCATCTTATTATTCCCTCTTAATTTCGATTTTGTTGTTGTTGTTATGGTCATTCTGTACCCAAGACAGATGTGGAACAGGATGACCAGTGTAAATGCAATGAGCTGTTCAGAACAGGGAGAGTCTTCAGGTCTTTCTCTGTGCTGGAGTTCCACAACTGGGTGAAACATAAGGGAAAGTACTCCAACAGCACAGACTAAACAGAGTCGCCTGTTGTTCTACCATTTGGCAGGTCAGACATGAACAGCTGTCACCTTTTATGATACAGTCAGAGATCCATATCATCCTGTGCATTTCTACATTCTAAAATTACAGAACAAAAATTTGATGTCAATAGTTTCATAATTATCTCAACACCTATTATATTTTAAGCTATTGTGTAATCCATTTCTTTGGGAATTCCTCATTGAAAGCTGCATAGTGGTCATTTTAACCAAGTCATTGTTTGGAATGCCAGGGCACATGACCCAGTGGGTGGCAAAACAACACTGAAAGCTAAAAAGTTCAAATTACTGGAAATAGAGAGAAATTCGACTTTACTGGAACATGTGCTGAAGAATGTTCTTTTCCCTGCCGACTTCAGCTTCTGTAACCCTATAGGAGCATTGCAGCTCCGCTGAAGGTCACTCAACCAGTTTTTCCATGTGATTCATTGAGAGCTTACTGCTGTGATTGCAGTTTTGGACGTTCCACACAAGGCTACTCCAAGTATGTAATCTCATAAACAGCATAGTGATGGACTGCCATTTTGTGAGGGCTTATGTCACTCAGTGTCCTTCAGAACATCCCTTGAAACGTGGTTTCTTTTGAAAAGAAATGTATGAAAAGGCTTTATCTTTAAGAAATCACCACAGCAAATGAACCATATTGTTATCTTAGAGACATTCGAGTGCAGAGCATACTTTAACAATCACATTTTTGACTTCAAATTCTCTTCATTTTTTTTTCCCAAACAAAATGTGGGACAAATGTGTTCATGGGTAGATTCATGGAATGAACAATGTAACAAAGCATATTTTACAAAAAAACAGCATACCTTACAAGGTATACCACATCATCCACACTGTCTTCTTTTTTTACCATCTTACCAGCAGCTAAAGCATATATTTGAAAAGAGCTGGACTTTGTGGTGGTTTGCGACACTATGGAACCTTAGTTAAAATGTACCTCATAACCTATGTACTCTTGCAGCTGCCCTGGAATAGCAGGTATGCGGTAACACCAAAAATGTGGAATCATTTCCCAGGGAACACAAACGGAAACTGTTACATAAAACTATGTATGTCTTTCTGTACAAAAGTTACTTCAAAATACTGAAAATGCAATGCAAACATGCATATTTATTTGACTTATTTGACTTCTCAGAACTGAGCAGCCACTTCTCTGGAAGCACCTGCCTTACAGGTATGCCCTGTAGGTTTTCTGTTAGTAGCCTTTCTTGTCGGATACAGACAGGGAATGCAGGTTCTGCATAATTCCCATACATTTGAACCTCCTTCAAAGATTTAGCACTCCCACAGTATGGGCTCCTAACTTGGTTATAGGACCACCTGCCCTTTGAGTGGTCATGTGACTCACGCTAACTCAGTTATGAGAGCCAGTGTGTATTTTATTTCTATTGAAACTCTATTAAAACTCTGCTAAATCTTGGTAACCTGACAGGACTGACACAAAATGATAAATAGGAAGATAAGAGGGCAAAGCGCTTTTTCAAATGTCTCTGTGTGAGTGCAATAATGATTGAGTTAGTTTAATTCAAACCATACTGCTTAGCGCTCAACCCTGCACACAGGATCATCCCCAATCCCTTCTCTGAGGTAAATAGTGAAAGTTCATTTACAAAACCCTGGTGCCGAGGCTTTGTTTGGTCTTAAAAGTCTATTGGTTGGTGTTTTCCCGGGCTGGGTGGAAAAGGAGGTGGGGGGGCTAACTCGAAACATCTGCCCCTTGACCAGTTTACATAACGTCAAAGCCAGTAGGCTTCCATCATACACATAGCACTGTAAAATCTGCGCACTGGTCGGGTTTCCGTCCTCCCCGGAGGTGGTCGGCATGGATCCGGTTCACTCAGACCAGACTGCGGAGAACACCACGCAGAAGAGCGGTCAGGGAGCGACCACAGTCAGCAAACAAAGCACCACGAAAGAGCGAAATCGAATTCCACAATACCTTCACTGCGATAACAGGTTGACTTTAGAGAAGGATTAGAGTGTGGGATGATCAGATGACTCGATAAGGATAAGACGTTCGTGCGTTAGAGTCGTGGGGCGGGGGGGGGCTTCCATCACTCCATGTTTAAAGAGAAAATATATTCTGCACATGTTCAGCTCTAGTGTAGAAGAGTGTTGAAAAGGAAGGTTCCAGAACCAGAGGCCCACGTGCTGGGAGAGACCGCGCTGACAGATCCTGGCGGAGGTTTCCCCAAAATGCTCATGGCTACATAGGCTGAACACAGGAATCCAGAGCCTTCCTCTACGAGTCTGAAATAACGGAACAAGGAGGGCGAAACAGCCGCATTCAGATATGACCACAGAGAGTTTAGTAGAGGGCAAAGCAGGTTTGTCAGCAATTGCCGGCATCGGGAACTCATTGTGGGGCCAGTTGATGAAGATCCATCCCTCATGATCCCAGTGGATCCTCTGGAACGTCGTTGGGCTGAAGAACAAAAGGGGAATATTCCAAGGCAACCTCCTCTCAGGGCAGGAGGGACAGACGCGTGGGTGATCTGAAGCAGTCCTGAGCTTCCGACCCCCGGTTGTCTGTTTATCCAAAACAATAAAAGACAAAGAGGAACGTCCATCTTTTTGAACTTTTTGTTTTCACTTTCTGATTCTTCAGCCTGTCTCAGTGTGGCTAGCATGCTAATGAGAAACAGATGTCCCAAAAACAGAGGGTGACAGGAAGAGAGCACACAGGAGCTGGAGACAGTCAGATATAGAAAGGAGGCACGCCAGTGCAGGAGGTGTAATTTAATCATCCCAAGATCAAGACAGGGCCGAGTGCTCTCACCGCCACCTTCTGATAACTTCCACTGGTCTTGTTTGTCTGTGCTCTGCTAAGACGCTTAAACACAATGGATTCTGGACATAAATATGAACCCTTCTAGTTCCTAGACATGTATGTCTTCTATAAGAGTTGCCACTAGAACTCCTCCAAGTTAGACGTGACAGAGCTTTAATTCAGCAAAAGGATTTCTTTCTGTGTACGCTTCCTGTAACACAATGCCTGTAATTTCTAGCGTCAAATCTTCTGGCATCTCCATCAGATCAAATGGAATCTGCTTAGTCAGCAAGCTTTGGTAGGACTCTGCTCCTGCAGTAGCTGGAAGATTCGAGCAGGAGAACCGAGGTGTACGTGGAAGTGATAAATTTTTCAGAGGGTGCATTTAAGGTCCCAGGTCTCTTCATCCATCTTTTCTCACTTCAAGAAATGGTGCATTTCACCCTGGACCAGGTCTTTCATTACATTGCTACAACACATGCATGCTGGGAAAGTGTGCTTGTCTGTGTGCACCAGAGGAATCAGGCTCCACCTATAATCGTCATCATCATCATTATGAACAACAGGTCTTTGCAGTGCCCAATACAACCTCATGGGGGTGTGG
>JAOXYF010000012.1:14662628-14692965 GCA_028565775.1 Sternarchorhynchus goeldii | reverse complement strand
TCCACCTATAATCGTCATCATCATCATTATGAACAACAGGTCTTTGCAGTGCCCAATACAACCTCATGGGGGTGTGGTAATCCATTGGTTTGCTTAATTGCCCCCACCCAGGGCAGCAGAACCACCCATGAGAGAGAAGGCGAGGACTGCTGGGTGCCCACACTGCGTTGTAAAGAGCAGTCTGGATCAGTTATTGGCCCATATGGCCCCCTCATTAGCCTGCACATAAAACTCAAGCCACATCAGTACTCTGTGATTTAACGGCTCAGGCTCAGTGAACTACAGCCCCCAGATGTACTCTCTCTTCACCGTTCCCTGGATGCAATAAACAGAAAAGGCTGGCTTGCACATCCATACGTGACAGTGCTCTGACATTCCATATATAAACAATTTGATTTATAAACCGCGTACTCTGACTGCATAACCAACTGCATAAAAACAGAGGTGAAAATGTTTTCTACAGCGAGAATTTTACAGTGCAGTGCAAAGCACTTGTGACTTCTTCGTTTTTAAAGTGGGCCTCTTAGTGGTCTAATGTGTTCTATGACATCATTTTCTACACTGGTGGCAGATGTAATCAATGGTATTAAATATAATTAATAAGACAGAATATTCATTCTTACAGGTCCTTAAAAGTATCACTGTGGTCTAGCACACAACCACTCCAACAGTGCCGTGACCATCACTGGAATTTGTATTCAATGTAAAGCAGTTTTGATTTATCCATGTTTAATATAACACTATCCAGATCTCAAGTTCAAAGCTGCAGTCCTTTTCAAAAGGCATTAATGGATCAATTTTTACAAACAGACCAGTGGAGTCTGTGGGGTGGTGTTTATATGAGAAACATACAGATTACTCACTTTTCAGAGTTTAAAAATGGCCATCAAAGCATCCAAGGTAGCAGAATTAGAGAAATAGAGCAGAACTCGGCCTTGTTCTATTATACATGCAAAACAATCCCCAAAAAACTTAAGATTACTTTCTGGAAGCACTTGAAGACATGACCTGAAGAAATACTGAACAAACTGAAATCGTCATCTCCAACATCAAAGAATGAACAGAGGCTAGAAAAAGCGACTCGGCAGATGACAACCACCTCAAACTCAGCGGAGAAAACAGTCTTTTTATTCTGTGGGATGTCGAATAATAAGTCCTGACAGCACTGAAGGCTAGGGAACCATTCCTAAACTCTAAGTCTTCTTCCATCTCCTCCTGTTTCCATATTTAAATCAGTTTCCCATTTAAAGGAATTGCTCACCTCCCCTGGGGGGGGGGGGCAGTCTATCAGCTCTGTCTTCCTGGAATCTGTAGTCTGCAGGCCAACCACGTTTACACCACCATCACTGGCTGTCTGAGTTAGCGACATTAGCATCGAGTTGTATTTGTTAGGGGAAACCTTTTCAAACATTATGCGAGTTTCATATTTGTTGAGTTTTGAAGTCAATCTACCCTACAGGCTATTCCATACAACCCAGACCTTCTGTCGCTCTCAAAAAAAAAAAAGAAAGAAACGAGAGAATAAGTTCCACGATAGCAATGGCGGTAGCGCAGGCTGTCACAGTGTCAGGCCCGTTGCACAAAGAGTCTCTGTGCGGGAGGCGTTAAACGGCACTGCGATGAGAAATGGCGATCGGCTTGGCGATCAATATAATTGCGCTGGCGCATGCAGCACTAACGCACGCACACTGGCACGGCTCTGGCCTCCGCTGGTGTTGCACGATAGCGATGATGTGCGGGAACTCGAGCGTGTTTTTCGTTCGTCATTTGGGTGGAGCTAATCGCCAGTGCTGGCGGATTTCAACCAAAGACGTTGCATATATCATATGAGTTTAAACTCTGATTTATTTTTTAGAAGAAACTCTGTCTCTTGCTGTAGAAAACATCGAATTAAGATTAATCAGGTGTGAGAATTTGAGTGGGAGCGTTTTTTTTTTCCAAAAAGTCAGACATCTCAAAAAAAACATCGCAGGCAACAAATACATGTAGATATTTGCTTTTCACTCGTGCTAAAAAGTTATTATAATGCTGACTGGCTAAATGACAGAACCAAGTTAATTTCATTGTCACTTTGCAAAGCCCTTACAGTCAATGACTTGGTTTCTTTGACTCTTGTTGAACTATTATGTCATTATGGTTTAGGCAGAGCCTATCCTTTCTCAGCTACAATCAAACCCCAATCCTGTGTCAGCTCTCTCTTATCCAATCAAAACCCAGCTGGGGATTGCGTCACAGCTACCAGTGCGCACTCCACATATGGGTGTGGGGAATAATGCCCTTGCCAGAGTATGACAGCAAGTCAGAGTCGCTGTGCTGTGCTGCAGTGACTCGGCAGGGTCCTAGACTCGTGCCGTGTCTGTGTTTAGTGCGTTCCGGGTGCCAGAGCGAACCCAACACTTGTATTTGCATTGTGAGAACATCTGTTTTATTTAGTGGTCATGCTTGACTCGAGCTTGGAAGCTGCCAGTGCCACTGTGGTGTGTGTGTGTGTGCGTGTGTGTGTTAAGGGGAGGAGGTGCTTCTGAGCATGTGACCAATCTATGTAATTCATAATAAAGAAATAATCTGGGGGATTTGAATGAATCAGATCTGTAGACTGTGAGTGTGTTCCTTTTGATTCAAGTCTAATTGAGCAAAACCCCTGTAACTGCGCCATGTGTCTGTGGACTCATGAGCTCACAGTGCCAAAAGCAGCACAGACAGTCTCTCTGTAGTCCCAGCACAGACAGTCTCTCTGTGGTCCAAGCACAGACAGTCTCTCTGTGGTCCTAGCACAGACAGTCTCTCTGTGGTCCCAGCACAGACAGTCTCCTTGTAGTCCCAGCACAGGATGCCAGCACAGACAGCCTCTCTATGGTCCTAGCGCAGGGTCCCAGTACAGGCAGACTATCTGTGGTAAATACTGGGCCCAAGATAGGCCTTTGTCACAGACTAGCACTTGCCAGTCTCACCAGCTCCACCCAACCCCCACCCCCCCCCACCCATCGTTTACCCATTGCTTCCACCCCAGGTTTTTCTCTCTGTTATGCAGTCATCCAGATGCAGAGACGATTGGAGCAAGCTAGGACTGAATCCAACATCATTCCCTCAGAGGCCGATCGAGACGCAGAAAGGGTCAAAACGGGGAAAGTAATTGAGACAGCAATAAAATATAATATACACTCAATGGTGTTTACACTGATGTTTACTCTCTCAGTGTGTCTGTATGTGTGTGTGTGTGTGTGTGTGTGTTTACACCCTTGTGTGTTTGCTTTAGCAGTAATGGTGCTAATATTACACAGACTTGGTATTGAGATGAATTAGCACATTTTGCACATTAGTAGCGTCTGGAGACATGATGCAATCATCTACACTGAGGTCTGCATGACCATTCAAAAGTACAACAGGGAAAAAACAATAAATGTAAATCTCTTTGAGTGTCTCCATGCCAACTGCACACTTTTCCTGGTATAAAAATTTATGTAATTCATAATGAAAAAAATAATCTGTGGGATCTGAAGTTGAAAATCTTAAAAACTACTCTCTAAAGTCCCAGAAACTGTAAATGTTTTTGCTTAATGTTGAGACATTTTTGAGTTTAAGTGAATTTACTGGCAGCTCTGTTCACTTGATGCAAACAGGCCACAGCCATCCTCAGGTTCACCAGAAAGCTCCAGACAAGCCCACAGACCGTTTCACAGCAAATTGCAGTGATGAGTAACATTTGCGATCCAGCTCAACTTCGACCTAATTCATCGAGAATATGCCTGTGCTTTTTAGCCTGGTAGTGTGAGTACTGCAGTTCTTACGTAGGTCTGGCTGAGCGGTCGGACGGCCGGACGGACGGACAGATGCACTGTATCCTGTTTCGACCCCAGCTCGGTGTGAGCGTTGCACTCTCTTGCATCATGCAGGTCTTGTTTCAGCTTGGAAGGCGACCCGAACACACGCTGCCAGGCAGTGATAAATCGCAGGGCATGTGCTGAGGAGGAGGAGGAGGAGGAGGAGGGGGCGGAGCATCGTACTACGTCATTTCTGTAGGCTCCCTGTTGGACGCTTTGAGCGGGCGACGGTGATGACCATCGGTGAGAGCAAGTCTCACAGAACAAACAAAGATGTCACCCGTTCAAGCAGTAAACAAACAAACAAATAAAATGTCACTGGACATTGCAAAGAATAGCGGCAGCTTGTTTAATTTATGGATGCTGTCAGTTGTCAAGGTAGTGGAGCGGCTGAGGGTTAGCAGAGCTGCACAAGCCTCTGAAATACTGTACACCTACAGACATCTGCAATTGGTTATTTACAGTCAGCTATTGGCTACCTATTAGAGGCTCTGCAGGACAACTTCCAATTCTGAACAGAGCAGTTCACAAAGGTTTATTTAGTCTGCCGATAGCTTGGGTTATGTAAAAATTGCCCAGAAACCTACAAATATCTTAAGGTAAAGGAGCATTTTAATGACACGGTTTGAAACCCTCGCTCAGTGACACTCAAAAAACCGCCTCACTCAAAGTCCAGCTTCCTCTGCAGCGTAAAAGCAAATGATAGCAGTCAGAATTACAAGGGCCAAGCAGGAGTTACTTGATCTGTAGCACGTTGTATATCTGCCATATAAACCCTTTTATGAATCCAAATAATATTTCAGAGTTGACGGTTGAGATATAAATCTACAAATCATAAGGTTGAAATCCACCGTCTAAAAGTAAAACATGGTTGTATGAGACTGAGGTGTTTTTGTTAATTATGGTGAATTTTTGCCAAAGATTAGCTTTGTGGTTAAAGTTACTGATTCCATCTCACTCTTGACCTGTTTTAATAAACCTGAGCTAAACTTCAGCTTTATCCAGTAAAAAAGGAAACATTGCAGAGGTTTATGTCAAAGCAGGCCTTCCTCTGTGGGACCTTCAGTCTGCGCAGACGAGTATAACACGAGATACACACATGGAGCCTGCCCCCCTCAGGGACAGACCAGCCTCAGACAGGCCCAGGGCCTTCCCAGAGGCACCTCCAAACAGCTACATCTTCCAAGGCTGCGATGGAGCATCGCCCTCCTCTCCACCCTCCAGGGACACTATCACTTTCTCTTGGAGGCAGTGGGAGAAGGGTTGATGGTGAAACCACTAGGTGACGCTGTCAGCGCTCCTATGTGAAGGGTCAAGGGCTGTGGCCAGAGGACACCACAGGGACTGCGACAACCTCACAGGCTGTGGCCAGGGGACATCTAAGGGACTGCCACAGCCCCACAACCACATCCCCACAACCACAGCCCCACAGGCAGACCAGGGTTACGTCTCCGTGACAATGGCTGATTTTGGAAATTTAAAAACGGAAGCGATTAATCTGTGATTACATTCTCTGACAATGTGAAGGGGGGGCGGTGTGTCGGGCCACTGGGAGACTGACCTTAACTCAAATTCATTCATGTATTTTTATGCTAATATTTGGGCGTGCATGTGGAACCAATTATGAAGCAATACAAAGCGATTACTGGGGACCGTTTTTTCTGGTGCTCTCTTCGTTGTTGCTTTTTTTGCTCCTGCCCGTCACATGCAGGTAGACTCTTAAACCTTTGACTCTTGCACTGTTGGCTCTGTGGCGCATGACTTCACTCACAGATCTTGTACGCACTGCAGACTGCTGTGAACTGTACAAAGACCCAGTTGCACTGGGCATGCTCATTACAGGATATAGATTTTAAGATGATTCTCAGACAAGTGACCGTTTAAGTTCAAGGGTTTCCTAGTTTCCCTGGTTGTGATCTCACAACAGCGTCTGTGCATAACTGTACTATTGACCTCTTCACCTGAAGTTTACCAAGTGTCACTTAAATTTAACAGTTGTAAATTCACTCACGTTTAGCGGAATTTGATGCATTAATGTTGCATAGGTTCACCTTGCTTGAAATGACTAAACATGTTTATCAAGCACCTGCATGAGTTTAGCATAGAAATTCCACTCTTTATTCAACTTGTAAATAACTGAAGTGACCAGAACTGTGTGATACGAGCGAATTTACTTAGCACATGCAGTGCTAATTTGGTCCTGTTTAATATCTAGGTGATCCAAGCCCACCTTGTGTGTCCAGCACCAGGGGGGTTGTTCTGGGTGGCCAGTTTACTCAACAAACATGCTGCATACAGAGATTGTTTCCATGCTCCAGCATGGGTCATGAGCATGAATATTCAATACGCTATACTTAAACATGAATATTCAATAAGCTGCACTTAAACACTGGCTTTTTCAACAAGTCAAACATTTGTGCACAGCCACCAGTCACAAAGTTGAGCTGTTCATTTCAGGTTCCTGTGTTTTTACTGACCTCACAATTATGTATGTATGGACGAGGGCAAAGCAAAATATGGCTGACCACGTAAAGGGTCATCAGTCTCATTAGCATTTGAACGCATTAATTAGCTGCGTTGCACCAGACTGCTCTACGAACATCTCAGGTTTTAAACATACCTGTTGTATCGAAGAGAAAACTATTTAGAATAGCCAATAAAATAGTGTTTAAAAAACAATTTATGAAAATCAGAGAGGAAAGGTGTTTGAATGTTACATGCAACCTTTTGGCTTGGGAAGCCAAACACACATGTGCAGGCATGAGCACACACACACACACGCACACTAGGGTGCTTCATGGCTAGAGGCCAGAGTCAGAGCTATCGTTAGTCAGAAATGAGTGAAAATAAACGTCCTGAACAGACCCTAGAGGAACCTTCTTGCTATTAATAACAGAGATCAGGCGTAACAAACAGAGGTAGCCTCACTTTAAAAAATGACATTTACCTCCATTTTGTTTGGGGGGATTGAGGAGTTGGTTGTGGGGGTGGCCAAATAGTTCCCACATGTGTGAATGTTAGTGCTCTGGTTATTACCCATAAAGACCTGCACAGAAAGAAACTTGATTAATTGGGCATGTCCTCTAAGCCTTGGAAATGCCAGCTGCCGACAATGAAATTACCATCGATTTTTCGTTGTTTATTTGAACTGCCCGGCCAAACCAGTGCAAAGATGGACCTGGCTGGATCAGCACTGGTAAAGGATGGAGAAATTCAGAACTGGATCAATTCAGCCTTGTTCCTTTAACCATGCCCTGCATTTTAGAGTAGGTGGAGGGAGGTGGTTAGAAGGAGCTGGTCACGTAGCTGGTGTTTTCATTACGATTGGACTGGGCCTGATTGAGTAATCTCATGTTTAGTAATCTGCCCTTATGATGTAAATGGGTGTGTGTGTGGGGGGGGCATGTTGGCAGAAGCTGTATCAAGCTCACAGGCGTCCATTTTAGAGTCACACGCCCAAGCTATCAACTCTAGCCTGCCAAACCTCTAACCCTCTGGGCAATGGAGAGAGACGCCACTTCTGCTAGGCCTGGATGTTACCATTGGCTGTACTTACCATCTGAGTCTGAGATTGGTTTCAAACTCAACTGCGTTGTGATAGATGAAAAGAAATAAACAAAGATTGTTAAGCACCAGAGTGCCAGCACAAGGTTCTGGGATACAGCAGAATCCTAGGAGTTTTCCTGAGAAACAGCTTCCATATGAGATGAAAAACTCCTCCCTTTGGAATCAACAGGGGACAAGTTAACAATTCATATTTAAATTTTCCCATAAAAAAAGTCTCAAAATCGAGCCCCAGGAAGAGTCCCTATGGAAACACTCTATACACATACAAAGAACTACAAATGCTTCTATTACTATTAATACTACCCCATCCTCATCCTGTACCCCATAGATAGGATAGTACATTAATGCACACTAAAAAGCTTTAAAATAGGAATATAAATAATATAGAAATATATACTCAGGTATAACAGCTAGCTGGAACAAGATCAATAACTGTTCGAGAAAAAAATCATATATTTTGAACAACTAAAAAATTATCTGTTGAAGAAATAAAGGGGGTATTTTCATCCTTTTAGCGTTCACTATTCTTGAAAGACACTAGTGCCTGATTCCATCTCATGTGCAACTTCAGCATTTAAGTCAATATGCAGTTTGCTCTATTTTCCGCATGTCTTCTGAGGACCACAGATCTATTTTCCTAAAAGCACCATGTCAATATTAACCTGGCCACCACATAAATAAAAACCACTCCCTTCCCAGGCCTATTAAAATGGAAGTCTGGAGTATTTAAACTTGCTATTTTTATGTTTGGTTAAGTAATAAAACCACCTGTAGCAGCCTGAAAAGCAAAAAAAGTCCATTTGGTTTTATCAAGAAATTTATAATGACTAATAATGGCTGAGTGAAGCTTTGGTGCTCACAGTATCTTGGCAGCTTTGGCTCCAATCATCTCACTCTTCTGTCTAGACTAAAGGCTCTTGGAGGCAGTGGGAGAAGGGTGAAGTCCCACTGTCATCTAGGAAAAGAGCCAAGCTGGCCTCAGGGGAGTCCTGTTATGTGTACCTGGAAATAGTATTGTTGGACAGAGATACAGCAGTTTAAGAATCAGGGAAATTATTCTGACACCAGGGTTCATGTGAATGTGTTAAAATCCTGATCCAGGATCATTTTCTCAACATAATATGAAAGGCAAAACCTGGTCTTAAATCAGTACTCTTTTGCTACTTTTACAAATCAGATTTGGTTCTTTGGCATGGTTTCCTGTGGTGATTTTCAAAGAATCTCCAGAACACATTGTGTTTCTCAGCGCACAGAATCTGACCTTTCATGGTATGGTTGGTTCATTTTCAGGTTTCTGGTTTCAAAAGTCCAGTGCATCGTGATGTCCCAGACGGTGATGGTTTTGACTTTTCTACAGGTACCAGGACCTTTTTAGGTCTCTGTTCATGATTTTTTTTTTGGAGCAGATGAGGTTTCCTGATGGCCTGATAAAATCATTCAGAGTTTCATTAGTTTTTTACTTGGAATTGCTCCAGTTTGGAGCTTTTTCTTCATCCATTTGAGTAAGAACAATCAGTATGTCCCGATGAGCTTTGGGAACAGCTTGGGAAAAGAGCAAACATGGAGTACAGAAATTAACGGAGGAACCACAACAGCTACAACCACAGCTCTGATAGCGGTACAAAGGTTGTGCCTACGTGCATAAAAGCCTTGTTATGTGTGGGTAAGCCAATGTGCAGGAGAAGGAGGTAAAAAGCTTGAAAAGCATCCAAGATTCATATCAGTTTGTACCAGGTTATGTTTCAAAGGCTTAAATATCAAACTAAAGGATGGAACTGGGATTATCTGAAGGGGGGTTTAATGCTGAAAGATTTTATATGATGTCTGTGAAGTTTTATAATTTTATAATCTCTGCTGTCATAGATCAGGACACAGTGAGACCAACAAGTTTAAACTAAAACTGTAAGAGCAAGCATGCACATCTTAGGCATGTGTGACTGCTGTACCAAACCTGCCATAAGAAATCATTTGAGAGGTTGAAAGATATTACTAATGAGTTCTCAAGAGGCTCAGCCACCACATGGACCTGTAAAATCCATTATTCAAAATTAGACATGTGCTTAGAGTAACAGAAATGAGAAACATGGATGAGAAACGGGGATGCAGAAAAGGATCGAGAAACATGGATGAGGAACATAGATGAGGAACATGGAGATGGTATCTCCATGTGCATTAAGAGCAGTTTTTCTGCATTTCTGATTTATGTTCCACATGACCATCTAGGGGTACAGACTGAGATAAAAGAAAATGACAATGGGGGATAGATATGAAAATAAGGTTACTTAGATTATTTTCCTATCTAGATTATAACAGTCTCTTACTGGCTATCGTGGTCTAGCCTGAAGGGATCGAGATTTGTTTTTGGACATTTGAGTTGTTTGACAACCTGTAAGATGATTTATCCTACTCAAATATCATCTCCACTACTGTGTGTAAATAAAATCACCATATTGTTGCAGTTCAAGGGTACAGAAGCTCAAGTGTTACAGAAGCAGCCCGAGCACATGGCCCTGAGGGACTCTCAGTGTCCCCCAGCTGAGAGTGATGTTAAACCTCCCAAATGTGGTGTTCTGAGGTCAGTCCTTTGTGATGTTCAAGTTCACATTGACTAATTGTTTTACTAAGTCAAAATATGATAACATGATAATTGCATAAAATGCATTTTATATAAATCTTTTTTTTTTCAAGGTTGATAAAATCAGAGAAAGAACTGAGAAAACGTCCGTTCATGTTCTGACAATTTTATGTGTTTTTTTTTTTTTTTTGTGGCCAAAAAAGTTGACACGATACGAGCCACAACTAACCTCTCAAAGCACAATAGTAACAATAGTAATAGTAGTGATCAATTCCACTTTATTACTATTCTTGTTTGTATAACCACCTGCTATCTGATGTTGCCCAAGGGAGGATGAGTTTTTCTTTTGAGTTCTCCTGTCCTCCCTCGTTTAGACCTGATCACATTGCTTTGAGATGTGTTCTTTTAAAAGCACTATAAAAATTAAATTGAAAGGAATTTTAATTGAATTTATTGGCAATAACGGGTATGTGGAAGTAGGTTTTTGGTCTCTGAGATAGACATACACTGGTACAGCAGACCAAGATAAGGAGATGATAATTCCCTATGGACATGTCCAAGTATTATAACAGTCCCAGGAGCCTTGTAAACATTTTCTGAATAGTTTTTCCTCAGTGGCCAAAAATGGCACCAATTCACTAGATAGAGATATTTTTCCTTGCCTCAGATTTGTCCCTATCAAATCTCAAGTGAGGCATTGCATCTTCTCAGGGTATATCACTGTTATTGCTGGGGAAATCGTGTTTGTACACCACACATACGCTGAGTGATTATGTACCAAACAGGCTGCCATACATTTTACGGTCAGTTGTAAATTGTAATCTACCGCTGCTGTCATTACTATTGTACTCTGAAGTTAGACCAGAGACTCATGCTGTACATAATGTCAGTACATAGTGTACATATAACTGTCTAGAAAAGGACTGGAAACTTATAGCTAAGCTACAAAAGGAAGTGCAGCTAATAAAGTAATCATTCATTTGTGATCATTCAGTGTTTTGGTGTATGGTGCAATAAATCTGTTCTTTTTTAAACAGATGAAATGGCAAATAAATGCTGGGTCAAATAAGTCATTTTGAGGGAGGCTCGCGGTAAAGCGTAAAGTGTTACGATGTGAGAGCTTCTTTTACATACTGTTTAAATGCAGTCTAGAGGTTCACTGGCAGGTCAGCGCCCACTATCCACAGATCAAGTGTTAAATAAGGCGTTTTAATCGCACTCTGCACTGGACCGATTTTAAGGGTTCACTCCCAAGGGAAGCCAACAATAAAATTGTTCTCTATTTTGTGTAATCATCAGCGGTTTTAATCATGCATATTAGTCCTCCAATAACTTACACGTCATCTAACCCGTTTTTTTTTTTTTTAACAGTGGGAAAGAAGAAGGCTGGAGCTCCTATTTAATTTGCCCCTGGTGACTTGGGTTGGGCGTCTGGACAGATTCAAACTCCTGCATGGTTTGGACCTGCACAAAGCAAAATGACGGACCAGTGAAGAGCTGCAAAATTGACCGATTAACCGAACGGCATCTAAATGAAACATTATCACTCGAGAATCTATCAAGTAGCCATTATAATGTGTGTGAGGAGCATGGGTGACCACACACACACACTAACCCCTTGATAACATATTGCTTTTATTGTTTGCTTTTGCCAGAGATGCTGGAATATATTTGCTTGTGGTAACTCCAGGTAAATGTGTGTGTGAGGGTGTGGCTAATCCCATCCTCACAGGTGTCGCCAATCATGGTTTGACAGGGTTCTATCTCTTCGTCACTCACTATTTTACATTCCTTCAATCTCATCTGGCTTGCAGCAGTAGGAAGCCACAGAGACACGGCCATGCACACATCCTCGATCCCCTAGTCCAAACAACTCGCTTCCTCTTCCCTAGAACAGCACACTCCATCTCACCCGCTCTGTTTTCCTAAGGAAATAATTACAACGAGGACAGAGCCGTTCCAACAAAAGCCCCTCGCCTGGCTCCTTCCCGTATTAGACGCGTCTCCGTCCACCGTTGCTCTTTGTTTTATGTGCCTGTAAGTCCTACGCATTACGTGGAGCCTCCTGCCAGGGATATATATCTCCGTATGTCTCACTGTGAGCTCAGGCTTCATTATAAACAGCCTGGGCAGTCGTTGTTCAAACAAACATTGTCTATTCTTCTTCTCTGTCATTTTTTAAAATCATTTTCATCTTTTCTTTTCCTGGTTAGGCCCCCTCACTGCAGGAGGGATTTTTTTTTTTTTTTTTTGTGGACACTCTTCTCCAGTACCTCTGCAAAGGTGCTGAGACAACACTGAGCAATGGGAGACTCACGGCAAGACTCAATGTGATACTGCTGGAGAGACCAACAGCTGATAAGTGCACTTACACAGTTTCTGCCCAAGTAAAACCATGAGTAAAGCCACTTTCAAAAACCACGCGGGAGGTTCTTTGTTGTCTCGCTTGCACTGCAAACCGAGCTTGACGACAATCAAAGTGGAAAAAAAGCTGCCTTATTACTATAATGGTCAAGATCAGATAAAACTGCATGTGTGTTTCTTACATTCATTTCAACTTGCTTTCCACTGCTTCGGTGAGTTTCCTTGAGTGCAATTTATACTAGTAGAATTAAAAGTAGGGATGTGGATATGCTGTGTACCATTCAGACAACAAAATGGCCAAACATGGTGACAGTCGTCACGCAATGTTTAAGTGTTAAAGGCCCATTACCTGCACGTACAGATGCAGATCAGAGAGCTTCAAATTCAGAGGCTTCATAATAATACACCTCTCAATGTTCACGGCAACTGACCCGTCAGAGCTGAATGTTTTTCTAAACTTTTGAAACGTGGCCGATTTCAATACTGTAGGGCCTTTCTCACCAGTCACGGTCACCGCAGGCCTGTGGTCTTCATTAAACAGTCCAGACCTTATAGTACAGCGAGGACCCTCAGGGCTGAGTGATAAACACGCCTGGCTGTGAGCACGCATGACTAAGAATCTTTCTGCCCCACGGTCCCCTGCGAGCCTTGAGACCCGCCGCTGAGGCCACGAAACACTCAAAACACACTCCGACCTGGCCCACAGCTCGCCCCGTGAACCCCCGGACACGCCCCTCTGCAGCACAGATTGAGGGAGATTTATGGAATCGGTAGGTGTGAATCACAGGGTGACTGTAAAAAGAGCTCTGGGTTTTTATAGAGGCTGTGGACCAGAAAGGAAGAATTACACGCAGTAACATGCAGCATCTAAGATGACTTTACTGAACAATCAGCTAGCACACACCTTTGATCTGAGACCACCTGAGTTTCAACAAGTGAAGCCGAAAGAGAATTCGCTAAATAGGACTGCAAGAAGACCAATTCTGAATTAATAATACTGTTACTATTAGCATTAGTCTTACACTGAAATCAAGGATGTTTTATGTTTTCTTCAATAAACTGTGATTCCCTTTTTTTTTAACTTGTAATATCTTCCTATAACCTGGTAAGATCGATTTGAGCCCATTTTGTTAGTATGGCAGTAAGATAAAGAATAAAATCTACATTGGCAGATGACCTTTCTGACTCTGTCGTCAGTGAGTCTTTAATAATTTCCCATTTTCTTCTGTCCGATCTCTTTCTTTTCCCCCTTTCAGCTCATCTCCTGGCACGTCCGCCTGAGTGACTGCACCAATAACGTCCCTGCGCACGTCCTGCCGAGTCCACCGCCGTCCCGAGGCAGGAAATTAAAGTGAAAGAGCGAGCCAAAGCTAGTGCACTTTCCCGTGCTAATAAAACAGCGCTAACCTGACTGTCATGTTTATGACCTACATGGTCATTAAGTAGAATTTTCTGTGTTCAGCAGGAAATCACCACTTCAGGGTATGAGGTTTTGCTTCATAGGAACGAAGATCACAAAGACAGGGATAACCCAGCTGAAATACACACAGACCCGAGAGGGTGAAATATTTCACTGGCACAATGCAACCTTTTAGAAATGATTTGTGAGCTATGGCCTTTTCCATTTAGTGAAGACACTTAAATGAGGAAATTTACTCAACTGGTCCAGCAGTGTGGAAATAACACCTACTGTGTTCACTTGTCCAATTAGACAATATTTGGGATTTTGCTGTTTGAGGAATTTAGGTTTTTGAAAAGAAGATATCCAATCTGACAGACTCTTTCCTTCGTCTGTACCATAAACATCTTTTTGGATCATTTTTATCTGGCTCTTCATTTTGCATGTACAAGACATTTGCAAAAATGCCTGAAAGCGCACACACCAAGCACGGAAAAGCTGCCCGTTGGATGAGAACCTCAGCACTGCCCATCACAATGTGCTGATGTTCTGGGAGATGGAACGGTGTTCCAGGAAAATGGCCTCTTCTCTACCCACCTGACAGCTGCATGTCATTTATGGTAGAAATGAGATACTACAAGGCAAGAGTGAGAGAAATCCTAGAACTAAACAGCTGCCTGTTAATTCAACGCACATTGCCTAAAACCGCAGGACTTAAGTGAATTTGACTTTTCCATGTATTGGAAGGAGCACTTTCTTTACACTCCAAAATAAATCACATCACCTGAAAGACAAAATACCAAATATAGAGTTTCGGGCCGGGCTGTCCAAATGCCAGCACATTCTGATTCTGGAACCAGCCTGTAGTTGACCATAGGAGTGAGATCACTGCTCCCTGTAAATGGTGACAGGCCCAAATTATCCTGGAAGTTACATGAAGGTTTTATATGACATAAATATGAATATAAATGGGACAAGGACGGAATTATACACCAGGTGAGCAGAGTCACAATGTGTCAGTCAAAAAGCAAAGTCAGTTATTTTTAAAATAAAGCAAACTGTAATTACTTGGATTTTGTTTAAAGCGTGTATGACTGAAATATCATCTGGTCTATCTTTGTAACTTTATAAATGACATAAGGAATGTCTATATTTTGTATACACAAAAAAGTTTGTTTACCTTTGACATATTACCAACTAGTCCCTTTTAAAAAACATTATTAACAAATATTACCACCACCCACTTTGTGGATACAAAAAATAATCAAATAATTGCAAATGTCATCATACCTAAAATGCTTTGAGTTAATGTTGCCTGTTTAGTGATAATAACCTTCCCACTAACATCTCTAACTGGAAATGGAACTACAGTCTATAATCAAATAACTCACTGTATCATTGTATCATTTTGTAAGTCGCTCTGGATAAGAGCGTCTGCTAAATGCCATAAATGTAAATGTAAATGTAAATCATTGTTCAGTTGCAAACTTACAGTTACAATCTTTGACTGATAACACACCCATAGTCCTCAAGGCTGTGACTAGTCTCATTTTTATGTTCAGTGCAAAGTTTCTAATAAACCTCAAGATGATAAACCTGTGGGTTGTAAACCTGGTCTGTGGATTGGAGATACTTGGCTCTTTTCTATCATTGCAATTTAAGGTGACAAAACATTTTTTATGACTAAAAACCTGCCATTTACCAATTTCTTATGCAGTAATAGAGTTACTCTGGCATTAATAGTAAACTGGAACAGCTGGTCCCAAGTTACATACAGCTCACACAAAAAATGTTACATTGTGTGAACATATTGTGGATTTGTGCAGAATATCCAAATATAAATGATGGAACATGTTGCTTAAACAGAAATACAATTTAGTTATGCATAAATAAGGCAAAATACCATCTCAAAATCTCTCAAAACTCCACATTTGGAATGGCACATTCCTTATTTTGGGAGCATCACAATCCTCTCACCTGCTGTCCTGTATTGATTTGTAATTTGTTCACTGGCGGCCTTTTTTGGATGTGTTGGATTGTGGGTAGAGAGTTGGGTTGTGGGTAGGCAGCACAGGCATAAGGTCAAATGATCTCATAGAAGATCACCATTGTACTGTACATAACACTGTGACCTGGAATATCAAGAACGCACCGTATGAGTTAAGTTTTTACTCTGCTTCTGAGTACGTTTGACCTGCATAGACATAAATTAGCTGTTTGAGTGACTTATATGCAATAAACCTCAAATATGTTATTAACCTAATGTTATTAGTAAAGAGGGATCACTTAGGTTTTATGATCATAAACACACTGCACATTGGCTTGGCCTTGGACACAGGGAAACTGAGTCATAATCAGGGTGTTGGCAAGTAACCTCTGGTCTGCTTCTCAGGACACAGTGTTACTGTGAGAGCGACACGCCACTAAGATGTCAAACCCGTAAGAGCATATAGTTCTCTGTACTTGAGGATTATGTTGCTATGGTGGAGCACTGGCTATAACTCGTCATTGGGCGATTTACAAATTCAGATTCTTGGAGAAACCAGCAATCATTTCCTGTACTAATCAAGGTAAGTAGAGGATTGATTAAGGTCTTTGTGTTCATTAAGTCAGCCTACAGCTAATGAGCTTTCAAGAGAAGATGCTGACAGTTTTCTCATCAATACCACTTGAGATTCAACAATTATGACTTGCAAAATAAACGAGGGAGAAGTCTTTTGGCTCTCCTGTAGGAATAATGAACTGATAGCTTACTGTTACCTTGGAGTTTGAAAAAGTTATATACTACCTAAAGCCTGAGAAGAAGTTTTACCTCCATCAAATGGTTACAAAGAACTGCACGTTATAAGTATGATGTGGTAGGTGTTATATGGTAGTTTGATTCCATATGTTGTATGTCTTATACGTGTTTGAAGAAGAGCTAAATATGAGTAGCATTGAAGAACATGGCGTCTAGCATGATTTCATTATTCTCCTAACTAGACATGGCACTGACAGCAACAAGTATGTTCCATTTTAAATCTCTGTTTTCTCTCTTCTCGGCCACCTCTCCCCACCTCCCCCTGCCCACCCCCACCCTCTCTGTTTCTCCACCTCCAGCGTCTACAGAAAGAGCTGTCAGCAGACTAGTGTCCTCTTTACCCAAACAGTTTGTTAATGTTGGTTTTGGCTGCAACCGGCCAGCAGCTTCCCACTCCGGTTCACCTTCCTGGAACCGTCCTCTACGGCCCATCAGGTCCTGTTTACGTCGGGTCCCAAATCGGCTCGTCCGTGTAGACTGCCTGAGCGGGCCTGCGTGATTTGTGCTTCGCCGTTGTGTTGGCATGTTTTCTGGGGGCTCACCACCTTCAGGTACTAAGGTTCTTCTGGAGTGTCTCTGTCCAGTGATCACAATTAAAGGTGGTGAAGCAAAAACCACACAGGTGTCCACTTTGGCCGACACATGATCCCAGGAGGTTGTGGAGCTCTAGAAAATGCCAAAGCACACAAACGCCTGTAACCTGTAATCAAAATGTGAACTTGCTTCTCAGCTTGCCTATTAGTATATGTGTGTACAATACACATGCATGACAGGAATGTTCTGCGTGATGATGTATTTGCTTGTTAACATGTCGGGGTCGGCCTGGTGCGACCTCAGACGCCCTGGCCTGTCCTGACTCACTGACTGCAGTCTCCCTGCTGAGTCTATACCACGTTTCAAAAAAGCTTATGAGAAGTGAAGGCCTGAAGAATGATTCTGGCTATTGGTAATCAGTGTTTTTGGCACTGCACACACTTTTCCTACAAGTATTACTTTCACTGTCTGTGTTTTGGTTGGGTAGTGGGTGTGGAGCTGGGGATGGGCAATACCATTAAGGCAAAGTCAGATATTAGTGCTTTATCCTTCCACGAGTTATTTACAATGTCAACAGGAGCTGATGCCAAGCCCCGCCCAGGTGTCGGGAGATCCTTATATCTCCATCAGCATGACGGCTAACTCCGCCAGGCCAAGGATTGACGGGCCAGGCCAGCCGCTGACCCAAAACCATTGGAAATTACACTGCAGTCTCAGAGTCTATGTAATGCCCAGCAGTCCTGGGTCCTAAGAGGACCATGAGGAACTACGGGGAACAGAGATCAGTCCAGTGGAGCTGGACAAGAGTCAGGGGAACATGTGCAAGATAGCAATCGTTAGTGGAGCTGACCAACCTCTCCGCCATCTTACGTCAATCCTTAATGTGACCTATTAAGACAAACAAATTGAGGCAAATTTACAAAGCCATTTACCATTTGTGAGCCATTAAAATAATGTCTATTCTATAACGGGCAAGAAAACAAGTAAATTCCAGTAGGGGTGCTTTTTCGTAAAGTTAAAAACTTCACATTCACTGAAAAAGTTTCATCATCTGAAAAAAATGTGTGCGTGTTATGTTCTGTGTTTAATGTTTTAAAATCACGTGTAGTAATATCTTGCCTTTTTAATAAAAGGGTTGTTTTCGTTCCTGCCGAGCATTTTGACTTGCAGTGGAATGGCTGTTTATGCATTTAGCGTTACGAAGATCACGAGTGAACAACAATGGATTCCCTGCGCAACAGCAAACAGTCATCTGAGAGCAGTGAATAAAGCTCATCCTGTAAAGAGCTCGTCCTGCGGTTAACAGTTAGAGATGTGTTTTCTGCATTTGGCCACAGCTAGCGGAGTGCTGGAGAACCCAGGCAAAGAACATTTTGACAAGCTGCACAAAGTCGATGAATATTTATCAGTGGCATTTATCTTTAAAGCACCACCTCTGTCTCTTGCATACACGCCACTGATCTAATCTTCTTCCCTCCCTGGTCGTATTGCTCACAGCTGTGCTTGAGACTCCTGTAGTGATGCAATCCTGGGGGAAAAAAAAATAATAACCACTGCCCAAAGGCGTCTGTTGCCATATGACTGCACCGATGGCTATTAAGCTGACAGTGGCCTTTGTACAGCACCTACATCCTACGTTACATGGTGCATCTGGATATCAAACATGAACAGTATAGCTCACCACCACTGCCACGCATTGCTTTTACTGGGCAAAGCCACCGGGGGGCCCAGGCTGCTCCAAGTCAAATTGCTAAGAACACAGTGAAAAATACAAATGAAACCTGTGGGTTTTAAACCACCTTTCTTTAACAGGCCTGGGTTTCACAATCGCTTCCAGGTGCGAAGGGAGCAACCGCGGTCCCAAGAGCAACAGCCTGCTCGTCTCTGCCGACTGTACTTCAGGCGAGCGCTGGGTCGTCTCGCACGGTAACGCAGCTTCTTCCTTCCCGTTTCATTTCCCTACCAACATGGAAAAAATTCAGCAAAGTTCACTCCCAATTTATTGGAGCTCTGGGAAACGAAGAATTAGTAAATCTTGCTCCAGGATGGAGAGAAAAAAGACAGTTACATTCCTACATTGTTCCAGTCCTTCCAATTGCCATCAATAAGAGTTTCATCTTCTGTCAGGACCACCAAGAATATGGCATGATACATGCATAATAAAACAAGTTTTAATCCAATTTCAAATGTGCGTAGGCATTTTTTACACAAAACATGAAACACATTACGCAGACAAGAGCTGAAAAAGTCTAAGAAAAACACCCTTCTGTGTTTCCTTCATGAACCTTTAACATTTTCCACATTCAGACTATAATCCTTGCTAACCTACCATTAGGATTAGTATCTCTAATAAATGATCTTTCCAACATCTCGCAAATACGCACACGTGCCCAAGCAGGCAACAACACAATCCCAACAGTAGCGGCAGAGACATGCAAAGGCAAACTCACACCCTCTTATTTACTGATAAACTCTTGGTCTGTTGTTGTGTGTGTGTGTGTGTGTGTGTGTGTATGAGTGAGTAATGTGAAGGTAGGGCAGGGTGAGTCTGTCCTGTGGCGGCCTGGGGGAGCTTTGCAGCTGCCCGTGCTCTTTTCCATTGATACTAATTGGCTGTCTCTCATCTCCACCATCTCCCCTCCTCGGAGGAAGCTCTGGGAGAGCTTGGCTGTATCGCAGCTCCTGGGAAAAACAGGCCGGAGTCTTAGCTGGGGCAAGGAATCAGACTGCAAATTGCATTGTGGGTAAAGGAGGGTTTCATCATCATGATCACGAAGCTAATCTGCTCCGGGACAAAGCAGAGTGTGAGGGAGAAATGGAACAAAGGCAAAAGCCTGGTTTGGAGGGGAGGGGTACCATTCTAATATCCACGTGCACATTTCTGCACTGGCTCATGTCGCTCCTGAGGTCCGGTACACACCAGTGTCAGGCCTCACACCTGCACGCTGCAGGGCTGTAGGCAGTGTCGGGGATGACAGAGCGTCGTGATGACAGGGCACCCACTAATTGAAGGGGATTGCACTTCTGATGTCAGAGGGGCCCCTAACCATCTGCCCCTGGTAGGTAAAGACTGAACCAGGCTGGCGGAAGCTTTGATCTAGCTACGGTGGGTGGGCGGGGTTTACAGAGAGCCAGAGGGCGGCACTCCGAAGACACCGTGAGCTTCTACCTCCCTCCCTCTTTGAGTGCCAGCTGCCAGGACACCTGGAACCACTGGGAGGTACAGAAGATGTCATGGAGATTACATGCTGACAGGAGAGAATGGCTGTGCAGTAGGTAACCTGATCTGAGACCTCAGCAGTAACGTGGTTGACGGGTCGAGCTTTATGACTTTTTAAATGTAGGGTTTATCACAGCTTCTACAAGATGCACTTCAAGAGGAAAAAGACAAGTGGTGTATATTCCTTCTAGTTCTGAGCCCCGGGTGAGCCCAGTGTCCCAAGAAGGGATTACCCAGCTTTCTCACACTAGGGCGAAACTAGTTTCTCCACCACCACTGTGCCTTTGAAGGCCAAGTCCACTTTCTGTGCTCCGAACGTCCCCTGCGGGGATCTCGCTGTTCCATCACTGCCTCACATTTCTCCCTGGTCTTGTAGGCTTGCCGGAGACTTTGGGCGTGCGGTAATTCCCCAGAGCCCGTGCCTCCTCCAGACCCACAGCGTCGGAGAATGAGTCCACCCACACCGCCAGTGCCGGCTGACGGCTGGCCTGAGAGATGACGCCCCCCTCCTCCGCTTATTTGGTCGGACTTTCATAAACAAGTCCCGGGGTCAAATAATCTCCCCGTATATCTGTCTCCGACTTGAACCAGCTGTTTTTAGTGTCTGGACAAGCTGTAATGTTCCTGATGCAGAATATACTACTCTGACAGACTCCTTAAAAGCACTGGTGGATTGTACAGGGTCGAGGGTTGGCTTCCCTAAAAACAGTTTAATCATGTTTAGTCGTAGATTTGGACCGTGTTTAATGATTACAGCGTTTATTTAAGGGTCCCTTATCAGCCATTGGCAACCCACTTACTGATCTCATTCTCCCAGTGGATGGGCGATGACCTCATCAGACACTACCATAGACTCTTGGTCATCTTGAAACTCTGGTGAGACGCCGGAGGACATGCAAGCAAACTGACAATGTTTTAGTCCAAAAGCATTAAAAAAATAATATCCATTTCGTATTTCCTTTCTGATGTTGACTTTTTTATAGAGTCACTCAAGTTTATAACTAATTTAATCTCTTTGAATAGCATAGCTATAAAAAAAATCTCTTAGCACAGCTCTTTGTATTTACTCTCTAAAAATATTTCAAAATGTCTTGAAATCGATTTGCTATGGGAAACTGGTCACTGGTCCGCAAAAGTTTGAATTTTTTGCTCTACTTTGTTTAGCTACTGTATGCAAAGTAATTATTCCTATTTACGCTCAAATATTTTCTCTTTTTACAGTGAGAGATATTCTGCATTTCCAGGGGGATACCATTTAAAGTTATAATGCAGTGAAGTGCATGAAAATGGACGAGGCTGTGCATAGTTACCTCTACAACTCCCATGTCAAATTAGTACACTGATTGATAAATATTTGAAATAGACTGAGGCAAGTAAATATACAGTGGCCCATCCACATGTAATGTTGCATATCCACTGCGGTATGAGAAACAGGTGTGTGTGTGTGTGTGAGTGAGAGAGAGAGAGAGAGAGAAGGTGGAGGAGCTGGACACATGTGCCTGGGATTAAAGCAAAACTCGTGAAGTCACAAAACAAGCGATATCCTGATGCAGCCGCCGAAAGAGCGCAAGGAGGCACGCGCGTGGGCGAGAATGGGCTGTTTTCCTGGACTGAGACGTTTTTCAAGACTGAACAAAATCAAGAACAGGCGCGGACGCAAACTACACGCTCACGCCGACAGCGGCTTCTCGATGCCGGTGCCCACTGCTTTGCGTATGCTCGCCGGCGAACATGCGGTGTGTGCTGCGCCTGTGTGCGGTTATATAATCAGCCTGGAGGCAGTCTGTCTGTAATTACGGGTTAAACACCTTCGCAGAGGCGGGCGGCAGGGAGAGGCGGAGCACATATGGCGTCAATACGTTTTAATTACTCTTTCTAATTCCCCCTTTCCTGTGCTGGACGTGCTAAGACACACTTCCCCTCTGCGATTTATCATTGGGCTGACGAGTCCAGCTGAGCCTCTCCAGTAGAGCTACAGTGCCCTCTATTGGCTACGTGTGGAAAGGTGAATTCCAGTGAAAACCAGAGACCACTGCGGTTGTAACATCCTTTTACCTATGTGCTTAGCTATTCATGGCGGCCCTCGATTTTCCCAAATAAAAGCTAAGACAGAATCTTTTGCAACACTGAAAGGGCAACCACGTTTTTGTTGTTTTGTGGAGGTGGCGATGATTTTCTGCACTATAGTAATGTCTTATAAACTACAAGTGTAAAGTTTAAATTTTTTTAATTAAATTTTATAAACAAATTGTCAAATGTAAACTGGAATAGGCTCTTTTTATTCAGGAATGTATTTTGATGTAATCAATTGCTTATTTATTTGTTGTCTTCATTCTTCAAGGTCAGGATATAATATTGAAGAACACCGCCCAGCCAAAAACAATAATAACGATGAATAAGGTATTTATGAGTAATAAGCCTCGATATGACGAAGATTAACTATGTGGACATTTTCAGATTTCTCAGTTACACTCTTTTCCATCTACAGAGGTCCCACTGAATCATGTGTGACTCTTAATCTCTGACCAGCTCAGTGTCTCCGTTCGCTCATTTTTTTATGTAAAGTGCTTGTTTTAAGTTTTGCCATTGCGCTCTCTTCCATATATGTTAGCAGAGCCTGTGAAAGAAGTCGTCGTTCGTGTCGGGAAACATCCGACTGTAGTTGATGGGATCTGATCAAATATACCTCTCCATTATAAAAATGGACAGACAAAATCAAGTGACTCAGTGGGTTTTGTGAAGGTAGAGACTCAGCGAACAGCCACAGAATACTGGAGGCGCAGTACTGGGGAGGTTCTTAAAATGTCGAACCATAGTCGGACCAATACTGATCTGTCCATGCGCTAAACTGGCGACGGGATATTCTAATAATCCTGCCTACCTTTGGCAGCTCAAGACTACATCAGCAAATACACGAGGTTTGACTTAATGGAGACCTGGCTGAGTTTGTTAAACTGATGAGCATGGAGCCCTGTACTCAAACCTCAGGACAGAGGGTTTTGCTAACCAGTTGGCCTGTTAACGAGTGACCAGTGACACCAATAGAACGTGCGCGAACATTTATGAATTGCCATGAAACGTACGGACACCAGTTGCATGCCATTTATCAAAAGTACATTTTAAAAGAAAACATGGAATGCTTAATCGTACCGCAAAGCCTGGCATATTATAAAACAAACTCAATTATATTAGGTTACGCACAGCGAAAACCAAATATCGCCAGAACTCGGCTTGCAATAACGTTATGCCCCATTAGGAGTGAGTGCCTACAGGTTGCCGTCTCAGGCGTTTCAGTGGGCGGCCACGGGCTCCCCATGCCAAAGTAACGAGACCTGCGGTAGCTGGATTCTCCAGTAATTGACGTGAAAAATGATTGCTACAGAAAGGGAAACCGTGAGCCTAAATGCCACTTATTCCCGTTGTTTTCCATAATGAGATTTCTGGCTCTTTCGTGTCAAATTCACCTATGGATTGCTGCAAATTGTTGCGTGAGTAGCATTCTGGAGCTGTAGGCGAGGGTCAGATTGCAGTTCTGAGTGGAGTAATTTAACTGCCTACATCTCCGAGCACATTAAAGGCGTAAAGAAGGTTTCAGCTATTGAAGCAACAGCTTGCAAATGAAATATCTCGATCATGACTAATCCCATTTAAACAAGGTATCGTGCATTAGCATGGTCTGTGTACGGCCATTTGGAATCCACCCTAGCATTCCGTGAGAGCAGGGATACTAGTGTGACATGAAAATCATGTACTGAAGTCTCTCTTGGGGGAATAGTTGATGGAATATACTTAAATTTAAATGATTATACATTTCTACTTAACTATAAATGATTACCATCACCACAGTGAGGAGACTGAGAAAGGTCAATGGTTTAACTCATGGGCTTGGAATGGACAGTGAGAAGTCCTGTGTTTTGGGAACAGGATTGGTATAAGGAGTACTGTTCTTCATACTGTCTCATGATAGTCAGTCTGACCGAGGAGGAACCCAAGACTCGTTCTTGTAGTTTGCGTTCTGAATTGGTACTGAAAAAGATGTTACTGAAACTGTTAAAAAATACTACTTCCAGATCTTACATAAGAGACTGATTCTATTTGTTCTATGGGGGGAGAGTTTTGATGCAATATATTTTACTCAGACAGGCACCAGTGGGTTGTTATTAGCCCATGGCTCTGGTCGGTGTCTGTAATATCTTTATTTTCTCTCTGAAGAGCTGAACAAAGAAATAACAATGATGGAATGTCCAGCCAGAGCTGAGTGCCAAGGAAAACTGCAACAGATGTCTGAGGAGGAATCTCACTTATTCTTCTTGGCCCTTGGGAATTTCACCAAGTGAAGGAGCCACAGGGCCAGAAATGGACCGGTCCCTCTAGGGTAAGGCCATGGGGCTGACAGCAACGTAAAAAACTGCAGTTCTCTGAGGCTTGTAGGTGGTTTAAGTGAAAGCACAGCAGTGAACCTGGACAGCATCATGAGCAATAAACACTTCTACCAAACCGCACAGCCGTGAAACCAGACCAAACAATGTGTTTTGCTCTACCAAAGGCAATATCGCTATAGCAGACACAACAGTTTTAATCAGTGTTTTTCATTCTTAAAATCCCATGTTACTACTTCCATACAAGTATAAATCTCAGTGAAAGATTTAGCAGTGCTATAAACTACTAAAAGCAGCAATGTCTGCAACGTTTATCTACAAAGTAAGAACGGATCTTCCAAAGACGTCATGTGTTGCTTGCACATGCAAAACCCTCACAAAGGGAAGCTGGGGAAAGTGGGCGGAGCTAAACCAAACAAGCCTGAGCTCATGATGTCGCACACTGTTAGTCCAAACATTGCGTCATTCCAAGTGAGATAAAAAGAAAGTTCAATGAAATGAGACTTCAGCTTGGTGTCACTGTCCCAGTGTTATCCTTCCATTACTAAACTGTCAGGTTCCAACCTCTATTCTGAAACACTTTAACCCACCATTGAGGGAAATGGTGCAAGATCTTTTCCCCCTGCTGGTGTCTAGGAATGGTCAATTGCCTTTGCACTATGAAGGAAAAATATTTTAGGTAGAAAACGGATTTTATGATACTGTCCATGTTTTCTTAGAAGTTACACTGGCCTCATTTAAAGTGAATAACAGTTCACACATTTCTGAAGCACCACAATTATCACAGGAGTGTTTTGATAAATGGCCATTTCTTGAACACATTAATCAAAGTTTTTTGCAGTGGATGATTTCTGACCTATATCCTACCTATTTATCTATCTATCTATCTATCTATCTATCTATCTATCTATCTATCTATCTATCTATCTATCTATCTATTACATTAAATGAACTGTGAAAATTAAGAAAGCTCATCAACTTATTGAGGTTTGCAGAATATCACTACTCCATCACTCCATCAGACTAGTCTAGAAATCTAGTTAGCCTAGCTTCTCACAATACCCAGCAGAAATTATGCTGTTGTTTTGTCTGTACAAAATTATATCATAAAATAAAATTGATGTGTCTGTAAAATGTACAGTAGCACCCACTGGATATGCGAGAGTCCCAAATATAGTATAATTTCCACAGTGAAACAAAGACAAACAAAATCTTTTACATATGCTGGGGTGTCCACTGTTAATGCCTAAATAATTTTTACTGTTTGGTTTATTGGGGTGGCCAGGCATATATAAACAGGCATCTGAACAGGTATCCCAGGGGTCTCCCCAACCTGAGGACCAGAGCAAGGGCAAAGGCGCCATTATACAACCATGAAATCTACCATCGGGGAAACTGAAAGAGTGTAGGATATGCTAGAGTAAAATAATTCCACCTACTGGAGAGCCTAAGCCTCATACATTTCCTCTTGTGACTCATTACCACCTGTGTCTGAAAAAATAAGTTTACAAGCTTCTAAACCCAAGTTCCCTAGCCTGCTCAAACCCAGAGAAGCTCTGGAAAATAGGTGAAGATAAATACCATCCATCAAGTCAAAGATTTACTGTCCTTTTGCAGTTGTCTGCAAATACGATTCCCTTTGCTGTTCCTTATGCGAGTGTTATGGTGTATGCATACAGTCAGTGTTATCCCTTTAACAGTGTTGCAGTGAGTCTCCACCCTCCTTACCCCTTACCACTGTCCATAAGAGTCACCCGTCATGGTGTAATCCATCACTGCGCATAAAGCTGTGGAAGAAGGGAATGGCTACAGTGGATTTACAGAAGGAGGAGTGAGGAAGCTGTGGGTGTGCAGAGACATCAACAATCGGCGAACTTCAGCAGCGATTGGTTTGAAGTCAAACACCATCAAGAGGCCTGACCTGGGGTTCTGCTTTGGTAAGATACTCTGCGGGCGTGTTTTTGCAGTGTAGCAATGGAATTACAAAAACAGACTGTCAGATATAGAGTGGTAGATTATGTCAGATTTATTTTCTCTTGATTTAAGTGATACACCTACCATCTCTGGCTCTTTTGGCTTATAGTTTTATTTTCTACCCTAATTTTCAACAGGCAGGACCTTGACAAGTAGGGTGTGGAGAAATAGGTTACGTGTTCACAGTAATTCACAAGAGTTCACTTTTAAAGTTCACCTCAAACTGCTTTACCCAGTCAAAGGACAAACAGGGATAACATTTGAATATTTGAAAGGACATCTGAGTACATTTGTTCCTTTGTTATTCACAGTGAAACACCTGCAGACATGAATACATTTCTGTAAATTAAAATAACACAATTGAAATGTATATAGTATAAAGGGTAGCAAATACTGATCAGTATAATGAACAGTTTTCTCTATTAACATAGTGTTTGCTTAACTTACTGCCACATAAACACAGTGCATTTGTTAAAATCAATTTCACTGTATTGCTGACTTTTATTTCCCTGGAATTATGGACAAATTTGTGCCTCGGCTTCACGTGTTTACTGTAAGGCCGGAAAGGTAAGTAGGATTCATAATATACTTCACCTACAAAAGGTAAGTAGGATTCATAATATACTTCACCTACAAAAGTATTTTATACTCTCATGTTTTATTTACAGAAAGGTTTCTGATTAATGAAAGGTTTAATGTGATTAATGTGATTCCACACAGATTATCATTAGCTGCAATAAACTTCCACAGCTCCAGTGCGTCACTCCTCTGTGTTCCACTCAGTTTGGCATTGCCTGAACCAACTGTGGTGTAACTTCAGAAGGTTCCGTAGGATGGAAGGACCCATTTGTATCTTTTGGCTCCAGAAGCAAAATCGCATTCGCGTTGGCTTTGGTGGTAAACAATGATAACAGAAGCCAATGGTGTCACCCCACTGGCACGACAGCTGTGCAGTGACATCATCCTGCCGATGACAAGGACACTCCACACAGACCTTCTCAGCTGGAGTCTTTGGCTCCAGACCTGCACCATTCCAGCCTTGGCTGTGCTTCTACTTTTGATTCTGCTGCAATGTCTGATGTTTCTCTGGTTCTCAGTCAGGTTTCTTCTGATCTGCAGCTAGACTTTACTCCTTTGATTGCATTTAATTAACTAATTTTAGGACTTGAATTTTTAGCTGCACCCAGCCAATGTCAAATCAAGTCAAAAGGAAAAAATCCCTGAGGGCAAGAGGAAGAAACCTTGAGAGGAACGAAGACTCAAAAAGGGGGAACCATGTCTCTTCCAGACAACCATTGGGCACTACAATAACAATAGTACAAACAGTAAACAAATGAGTAAAATCTATCCGTTACTTGTGTGATTATAAATAGGTTCCTGATATCTAGAAGAAGTGTAGTCTTAGTTTCCCTGTGATGACTTTACATATCTGATGCAGTCCACAACAGGTCCTAGCATTGTTTGATCATCAGGGTGGATCAGGCAGACCGGTAAATCAGTCAAGAATCTCTGGTATCTCCTGGAACCTCAGATGTAGCATGAGTAGCTTGACCGAGTGGGAGGTGAAGAGAGAGGGAGGAAAAGGAGATCACAATGTGAGGAAATTCTGATGCTGACCTAGAAATCAACATAACTGCATTTAATACTGATACTTCTCATCTTTAACCCTGGCGTCGTCTTCATTCATTTAATTAGATTAGATTAGATTAGATTAGATTCAACTTTATTGTCATTGTTCATTTACAGGTAGAGAGCCAATGAAATGCAGTTAGCATCTAACCAGAAGTGCAATATAGAGTATTATTTACATAAAGTGCCGAAGCAGCCATGGACGATGGTGCAGTAGTAAGTAAAATATACATATGAATATATACATATCTATATACATTTATAAATATATATACATACACATATTAATGAGAAGGTTATTGGAGAAAAAAACGTAAGTATATGCTAGGAGCAGAAATCAGATGAAGGTTTGAACTATAGAGCATTGCGAGTACACTGAGAATGCTGATATCTGTAATCTTTAACCCTGGTGTCTTTGTTATTAATGTAATGCTGATATCTCTCATCTTTAACCCTTGTGTCTTCATTATTCATTTAATGTTGATATCTCTCATCTTTAACCCTGTTATCTTCTTTATTCTGTCCTTTCATCCCTTTCCAGGAACCCACTGAATTCACTGCTTGAATTTTCAAGCTTGAGTCTTCGAACCTGCCAGAAATGGTGTTTGTTCACCAGTGGTGGTTCTATGCAGCTGAGTGGGGCCCATGCCCCAATAACAATAAACCCTAGAGTAGTGAGACAACTCTACATATTATTACGTTATTACATATGGCTTGATCGCTTGTATGCACATATAGAACTCAGAAAATGTTAAAAATCATAATGACCAACCAGTGTGACATTGCCAAGATGGCAGTCTGATTGAGTGAGGATCATGGAGGCTGAGAAACTATCCTTACAGATCACTAAGTTCAAATAACAACCAACACACTGAACACAAAAACACAGAAGTTAAAGAATATAAGAGTGTAGTACAGCAGAAAGCCTGGGGTCTGCAGAGACTCCCTATGCATAACATAACCAGTGTTTATAGGTGTTTCTTGTTTATCTATAACATGCCTTCCTCCTGTCAGCTTCCTTGGTGACTTGTCTCATATCCTTATTTTGCTTTGTTTCCTTTTTAGTTTGCCTTCATTTCTAGTCTGTTTCTCATTTGCCTGTATATTTAAACCCTGTGTCCAGATGGTTGTTCTCTTCTATCAATCTGTTGATCAATATGTATCATTCTTTTCTCCCACTTCCAGTTTGTCTATCTCTCTCTACCTTATGTTTGGTTTGTTTATTCTATATTCATTCTGTTCTCCATTTTACCTGTTGTTACCTTTCTGTTCTTGTTTTGCATTTTGTGTTTGTTTGTTTGTTTTCCTTCTCCTCGCCCATAACTCCATCCTGCCTGGTTGCGTGAGCCTTTATTCTGTTTATCAGGGTTAACATTTTTTTCTTAGTAGCCAGTATTCTCTTTGCTTAACCTGTTCTTACTCTGTTTTATTCTGTTGTGTGTTCTGTTTGTGTTCCCGAATCCATTAAAAGTTGAGCACCTCAGCAACTGCGTCCTGTCTCACTCCATCAGGTGCTACAATCCAAGTCTAATCCAAGTCTAGTCTAAGTACTCAGTGGTTAGTTTCCACCACTTTTGGACCAAGGTCATCCATCAGCTGTGAAAGCAAAGCGCTTCTGAGGCTGATACTGATGAAGCTGATGAAGGACATCTGTCTAAAACATCCCGTTTCTTTGGAAACCTAATGCACCTTACTACATTTTTAAATATATCCACTGTCCTACTATAGTACACTGCAGTTACTCATCACTCATCTGGAATATCATAATAGATATCCGTGTTTCCATCCAGAGAAACTCACTGATTCCTTAATGTTAATGATTAACTTTTAATAACTAACTCAAAGAATACAATTGCACTTCTCACTAGCAAACATTTTCTTATCTTAGAAGCACATTTATTTTGCTATTTCTTTTATGGATACACACAAAATATTTGCAGTTATGGATATTTGCAATATTGATGTTTGCGGTTCAGATACAGAGTTTGCAACAGATTATGCTATGGTATCTTTCAGGTCCTACGCACAAGACATTGAGACATGTCTCTCAATATTCAGACCAGTTGGGGGGGGGG
>JAOXYF010000012.1:14632066-14656030 GCA_028565775.1 Sternarchorhynchus goeldii | reverse complement strand
GGAGGGAGAGAGAGAGAGGGGGGGGGAGGGAGAGAGAGAGAGAGACAATGGAACGAGAGAATGAACAAAATAGCAGTCTGAGGTAGTGAAGACCCAGAGCAAACGAGAACGACATGAACATGAGTAAGCATGAGCCAGGTTCTCTCCAGAATTATTGGCAACCGTGGTAAAAGGTAAAAAAAATCAAATCTGCTTCATCTGAATGATTAAATATATATGAATGATATATTCAAATCTGAACAGTTCATTCTGATGTGAGAGACCTCATTCAAGATGTCTCCCTGAATGGTGCCAGTTGAACTTGTCACCAACTTATGTAAAGAATCTTGAGGATCATGTTGACGTGTGTGTGTGTGTGTATATGTGTGTGTGTGTGTGTACTCATGTTAAAAGTCAGCTGGGTCCTCTCCAACAAGCAAGTCTGGAAAAGACAATACAGGTTGAGCATTGTACAGTATGACTGGAGGACTAGTGGTCCACAGCAGAGAAACTCACCTCATCATGAGCTACCAAAGGAATACCGCAGAATGACTGAAAATATAGTAGTACATTCAAAATAGATTTCACAAGCTTTATTGACTTTACACAGTGGATATGGATATAAGGGAATATAGAAGTACTGGTGTTCTGAGTGGCATGTTACGGTAGTTTATACCTAAGACTGAACAGTAGGGAATAAGGACTGGAAGATCAAGAGGGTAATGACAAAATGACAGGATGGTAGTCACAAGTGACAGGATGACAAGATGGTAGTCATAAGTAACAGGATGGTAGTCACAAGTGACAGGATAACAGGATGGTAGTCACAAATGACAGGATGGTAGTCACAAGTGACATGATGGTAGTCACAAATGACAGAATGGCAAGACGGTAGACACAAATGACAGGATGGTAGTCACAAGTGACAGGATGGTAGTCACAAGTGACAGGATGGTAGTCACAAGTGACTGCTTTCTGGAAGTATTGACATTCTTGGTAAAGATGGGAAGTTTAAAAAAATTGCTTGATCTTACATCATCTGCAGAAAATAGAACTTCTCTAATGAGACTGAGGTGCCATTGTACTAAAGGCTGCAAGAGTTGAATAATTTCCTGATTACTCTTGATTTATTTACAACACAAACTCTCTCATTTGAGACAGATATATGTAATGTTACTAAAACTTGCTTTTCGATGTGTATGTTCCATGTACAATATTGTTAAACTGAGACGTTCCTCATCAGATGGAGAGAAACTGGTCCATGCTTTTATTTCACTGCAATGCTCTAGACACTCTAAAATGTCAATGAATAAAATGTCAATGAGCTAAAGTTTGACCATATTAGTCTTGTTATTTCAGCTCTACTCTGAATCCCAGTTAAATTTCAAATCAGCTTTAAAATTCTTCTGCTGACATATAAAGCTCTAAATGGTTTAGCCCCACCATAGCTAAGTGAACTCATTGAACACTGTCACCCACTATGTCAAATGCATTCTGAAAATGCATTGTTATTCAGTTTATCTTATTCCTAAAATTAGTAATATTACAGCTAAATGAAAAACCTTTACCTCAGAAACAACCTTCAAGTTAAAGTCCTCCAGATCTGCTGATACAGATAATCCTGCTCTGGCACATCTTCTGTTTACAGTTTACTGTTGTCCATCTTTCCAGATCTAAATACATGTTTCTGTTTTATCTGCAGATTTTGCTTCAGAGGTGAAGCAAACATCAAAGACTTGCTCATCTCTGATGAAGAAGCTAAGATGACGCCAGAAGAATGTTCTGGTAATGCATGTAGATGAATCAGTGTTGGTTTACTCATCCACCCACTCCATCTACTCCACCCACCCTGGACTCTCTGGAAAAGCTGACACCAATACTCAACCAGCTACATGCACTATATATTATGCATTTAAGTATGAATTGGTCGCAAGTTGCAACACACAAACAGGATGGGCTCTCTCTCTCTCTCTCTCTCTCTCTCTCTCTCTCTCTATCTCTCTCTCTCTCTCTCTCTCTCTCTCTCTCTCTCTCTCTCTTTCTCTCTCTCTCTCTCTCTCTCTCTCTCTCTCTCTCTCTCTCTCTTCCTTCCTTAATGAAGGAATTTACTTTGATTTTGACTGCATGGTGCTGTTGGAACCATTACATAGTCATAAGCCTCCTAGAAGAGTCAAATCAAATCATGATAGCATGTAACTTCTGCCCTAATAATAGAAAAAACATCCTATCCAATCACCCATTACCCATATTCTACTTTAAATCAAATCAAATCAAGTTTTATTTATATAGCGCCTTTTACAACAGATGTTGTCTCAAAGCAGCTTTACAGATGTTTGAGTCCAAGCCCCCAATGAGCAAGCAAAGGGTGACAGTGGCAAGGAAAAACTCCCTAAGAGCATGAGGAAGAAACCTTGGGAGGAATCAAAACTCAACGGGGGAGCCCATCCTCTTCTGGCTGACACCGGTCACCATGACAACAAGATAAATATATAAAAAAAAACACAGTAGTAAATTAGCTATAACATTAAGTCTGGGGCTGTGCCACAGCAGAGTGGGGGGGGGGAACTGATGAGCGCTGATGAGGGCCTCCATCCAGTTGATTAATCCTTCATCTGTGTCTGGATGAGTAGGAGGTGGTTGGTCCAGGACAGGTAGCAAGAGAGCCTTGTCAATCCTTGCTTTGTACCAAGTATAGCCATTAGCTTGGTAAAAGTAAAACGAGACAGTTAGTTCTGTATGGGACATAAATTGTAGACATTTCAGAAGCGTGGCAGCAGTAACTCCAGGAGTTAATTATTACAGCCTAACTAAAAGGACAGAACCAGAAGGTATCATAGACTTGGGGGAACCCTGAGGCGTTGGCATCCCTCCACTCCAACATCAACAAACTTGAGTGAACGTGTGCAGTGGTGGGACAACAGCACCAGTGTCTCAGTATACCATAAAACCTTCTGCCCATGAACCCCTGGATCTGTAAACTTTATCTATGGGGGAATATCAATTACCAAATGCTAATCTAAATAAGTTTTTAGCCTAGACTTAAAGATTGAGACTGCGTCAGAGTCCCAGACATTTTCTGGAAGGCTGTTCCATAGTTGGGGGGTTTTGTAAGAAAAGGCTCTTCCTTATTAATTGATGGAACAAGTAAGAAGCAGCACCCTGTGATCTTAGTAAACGTGGAGGCTCATTGTAGGAAATTTAAATATTTCTTAAAGCCACTGCATAATTTATGAATTTCCCAGTGATACATGAAGTAATGAATGACCACTTTAGTGATCCTACATACTTAGAGGATATAAAAACTTGGTGAAATACAAATTAAAAAAGTTATGCAAAAATGTTTCTTTATATTAAAATGATTTCCCCCTCCTTTGATTTATTTTACCTTAATTAAAGCATATATGATCAGATCGCATTTTAAAAAACAAAGAAGCCATGATTCTGCAATGAACAGTATGTGATATTGATGTTGATGAAAATAAGAACTACCTGCCTTTAAGAACTGCTTCAAAGCACTTTTGTCTAGCCATATAAATTTAGCAAAGACAAAATTTATGTTTTGCCCCAAAAGGAAATTTTTTAACCAAACACATAAGTTCCAGTAGCTCTGTTTTCACAGTAGCTATAATGATTTTGTAGAGGAGCATGAGTTTCCAGCCCACCCACTGCTGTTTGTTTACCATGTGCCAATACGTCTTATCAGTCAGCGGGCAGTGTGACGCATGTGTGTGTATATGTGTGTTTCGCGCCAGGCAGAAAAAGGAGGAGGTGCCAGACAGCCGGGTACGTTTACGGAGCGTTTCTGCTGTCAGGGGATACTGAAGCGGCAGCTCGAAGAACTCAGGGGAAGGGTCTGAGATAAGGTGCTGAAAGCAAAGGGTGTGTGGGGCCAGGAGGTGCATCCAGACAGGTCTTACATCCAGACAGGTCTTAGACAGCGAGCTGATGAGGTGGTTTTCAGATGTTTCACAGAGGTCATGGAAAATTATTAATTCCAAATGTCCTTATTTCTGACATTTGGAATATCCAAATTATTGACATAGAACTGACATGATTCCAGACAAGTGACTTTGAAGTCCTGTGGTTAAAACAGATTTTTTATTCTTTCCCTGTAGTACCTTGAAGCATGTGTATGTGCACATTGCCCAGCAGTTTCTGTTACGAAAGAGGCTGTATTTATTTTTGTTATTGAATAACTGATTCTGTGCTTCTTGTTCTATCAGGCATGTGTCCATCTTCTATCCAAAATCACACATACTGCATGAAAAATGGATGTCGGCATCTGAAGTTCCAGCATAGAGCAAAACAAACAAACAAACAAAAAAAAGTACCAGACGTGAACCCATCACACACTGCAGAGACAATTAAATAAAAGCAAACAAAGTGCATGGCTATAATCTGCATAAGCATTCAAAAATATTTCTGATTTGTCCGACATTCAAAACACACTTTTTTTCCTTAAGTATGAAGAAAGCCTTCTGGATGCCAAACATGCTTCCAGGGAGTTTTGAAGATCGTAAGGGGAAGATATCATCTTACTACAACATGCTGATTCCATGTCCTCTTTAATAGGTCAATGGAGTGAGAAGGTTCTAAAGTGTCTGCTCTGGTAGTCAACAGGCATCAAGCCAGGGCAGTAACAAGAGTCGGTGTCTCACTCAAACCGGTCCTGACCACATTCTTTTTGTCTGGGTCAAATGGCTGTCTGTGAATCTTCCCTTCACATTTTTAATAGAATAACAACACTGCTTGCTGCTCATGTAATTCCTTCCATGTGTTCGACACTCGTGTAACAGGAAGGTAAACAACAAGGGAAGGTCACTGATACAAATTCACCTCATCAACCTCCTGTCCTGGATGTCCCTCCTGCCCATATCTGCAATCAGTTCTATTACTTTCTTATTGACATCTGGTTCAGATTGTAGTCAGTGAGAGTCTATTCTGTGTTTGAGTACACTAGATAGACACTAGATAGATAGATAGATAGATAGATAGATAGATAGATAGATAGATAGATAGATAGATAGATAGATAGATAGATAGATATCTGTGTACATGCAGAAGGACTAACATTTTTCTTTATACAAATGTCTGCACTGAAAATAATGAATACTTGGGGTTGGGTGCCTATTGTACAAGTTTCTATTGTAGCTCAGAAGCTGAGAAGACCACTAATAACTAATGCATGAGAACAGTATACTTAGTATCTGATAGTGTGTATTCTATAGTATTCATATACACAGTCAGTGAACTTCATAGACACAAAGACAGGGACTTTTCTTGACCAATGGCGCCCTCTAGTGGACCCTCTAGGAGAAGGTACATAAACCTTAGAAGACTAGTTGTAAAATGTTACATTTTAAATATACAGACGCATATGGTCAGTATAACAACTGCACACATTGCGTCAGTTTGTCCAGACATTTGTCAGAAATGCTCAGATGTCTGTAATTTTAACTGTGGTTTGGGGTAAGAAATATAAAATTACCATTTAGCAGCAACTCTTAGCAAGGATGACACTGATAAATGTGTTGCAAAATACACCAAACTATTAGAAACTTGCTGTAACAAAACCTTTGCAGGCATTTTATCGGCATTTGCAACAATGCAATATGTCCTCAAACTTTTGAGAGTACTTACACAATTCTGTAATCACAAAGAAAAAAAGAATTAAATGAAATCTAAAATTCATTAGCGTTTCTTCATTACATTTTACTAAGTCACCCGATAGTGGAACAGTGTATATGACTGTTATTGAACTACCATCTAAAAGTGACGCAGGCGAAATCTGGACCACTAGGAAAATCCCAATAGCAGGGAACCACTGAGTAAATCTTCGTTTTGCTTTGCGTCATCGTAGTCGCTGAGTTTACCTAAGTCATCGTTGGGGGACCTGGCTGCGCACAGATAACAGACAGCAAACTGCTAAAACCAACATCGACAAGACCCAGCCGTACATCTGTGTGTTCATTATCCACTGACGTCATTTCTCAACGATTGTAAAGACCGCGCTGTTCTTACTGCCAATCTGTACACAACATAGCAGGATGAATTCCGTAATCAGAAGGTTTCATCTGTACATCACGCTTCAGTTGCGCTTGCTCTTGGAGACTTGCTCTTACCTTCTTAGATCCCCTCTGTAGCTCAATATGAATTAAGCTGTAAATATCTGTCACCAAACAAAAAAAAACATGGTAATGTAGTTGGGTGGTAGGCTACTAATTCTCTTTAATCAACAGTTGTTGATCGTTGTTGTTATTAAAGACAGTTATTTCCGAGCAATGACTGTATCATAAGCGATTAAAGCTAAGTGGACAAAGCTTCTTGACCTGTAGACTAAATGTGACACCAACCTTAGTTAACAGTTAACAGTTAACATAATGACTATGGTAAATTTATAGCCGTTTTAAATACTACCCACTACAATCCAGTGTTACCACAGGAGTAGGCGAACATCACATCATCACACACCACATCAGTGAACGTCCTGATTTGATGGTTAACCAATACAGAGTTATAATTTCTACAGCTATGACACTGCAAAGTTTTTATCTTTTTGGAATTTTTGTCTTAAGATCAGCTTCGTTTTTTCCTATCTTATCCGGTGTTGCTACAAATGAGCTAGATGCGGGAGTAATTACAGGAGCACTTAAGAAAAGCAAATGGAACGAACTGTTCCCATTAAGAGATTTGCAACGCAATGTGCCGCACAGAAAGGTGCCGCAGTTTATGAAGGACCTCTACGATGCTGTGGCGGACTCCAACGGCGTAATAAAAAACTCCAGAGGGCTGGATGGAAATGTAGTGAGAAGTTTTGCAGGTGCGTAAAGTCGTAAACGGCCTACAATCTACATACAACTTCTGAAACAGCATGACGTCAACACGGTATCGAATTCTTAAAATCAGCCAAACTGTTTACTCATAGTGTTTTTTTTCCTGCAGGCCAGTCCAATGGGGTTTATCACTTTTTTAACCTAACATCATTTGGCCAATATGAAAAAATCATCAAGGCGGAATTCCGATGGTTTCGTCGTGCGCAACCATTTTTGCTGGGTCATAATTTTTACAAAGTAAGTTTTAGCAACACTTCACTTCCGAATACTGAGGTAGACCAGACAACAATAACACGATCTCTTTTTAGGTTAATTTGTATGAAGTGCTGGATAACCGAATTAAATCTTGGCGAGGAAACCTGATTACTTCAAGGTCATTGCCTCTGTACACCAAAGGATGGGAGGTATTCAACATTACGCAGACGGTAAGTTTGTGTCCTTATTCCGAAACAAGTTATCAGTAGACTACGCAATGCAGGACTAATGGCAAAAAACGTGTTAATGTCTTAATTAATAGGTGACCAGTTGGATTCTCAACAGTGACACGAATAACGGCATACTGGTGGTTTCAACTTTACCGTCGGGACACTGGTTCAGAAGAGATACGGGAAGAGTAACGGATGAAGAGGAAAATTATTCCTATTTAGTTATCTATTCAAACGACCATCGAGGGGTCTCTGGTAAAGATCCTATGTTACTCTGGAGGATAAATGCTGTATTTTTACTTTAGTAATGTACGTAACATTCACAAAAATACGTCATTTATAAAAAATGCTGACTATGTGCAAACAAAATTGTGGACAATGCTTTGTTAAATATTTTTGTTGAATTTGTTCAATTGTGCTGGTTACTGACTCCCGTTTGTCTCCTCAGGTCCAAGCACTGAATCATCTCACGGTTTCCTCGAGTCCAAAGATTCCCTCCAGACTTTGGAGCGGAGACGCCGAAGTACGCGCGAATCCCAGAGCGAGACAGCGCATTCTGACACATGTCAGAGAACACCTCTCTATGTGGACTTTGCAAAGATCGGCTGGTCCGGATGGATCATTTCACCAAGAGGTTACAATGCGTACCACTGTGTTGGATCCTGTCCATTTCCCCTTAGTGGAAATTCACGAGCGACTAATCACGCCATCGTACAATCCATAGTAAACACATTAAAACTGTCGAACAAAGTGGAACGACCGTGCTGTGTACCGGACGTACTTTACCCAATAAGTCTACTGTACTTTGATGATGAGGAAAATGTTGTGTTAAAACAATACGATGACATGGTCGCAGGCAACTGTGGATGCCATTAATGTTTAGTAAATGTGATCGTTTTGTTCCGTACTGTAAATCAACCGACAGCGTGTAAATAAATCAGCGTGCTTACAACAGAAATTCCGGACGACGTGTCTGTGTGATCACTAGGAAAGTAGTGGTGCAACTATACACGAGGGCAAACATGTAAGAGTATCGATTTTAGGAGCAGATTAGTTCAATAAATGGCCGATATTTATATTCCTCTGACTATATATGATTCACAGTCCAGTAATTGGTTGAATGACATCGTACAACACGGCTCTAAACAATGTTACTTGGTCAGTCCTGAAGTGAAATTGGAACAGAAGTCTGGATTCATCGAAATGTTTATTTTTTGTTGTTTTTTTATTGGAATGGTTTACATTTTATGAAACTAATAACCTAAACTCTCATAACATATCAGTCTTTCAAAAAATACACTCAAAATTAATGGCAATAATGGGCATTTTAACCTGAAAATATGCCTGTTAAGACATATTATGAGACATATGAGACTATTATGAGACCATTTCACTTCTCACTTTTCTAGTTAGTGCATCCACTCGTCTGAAAAAAACATCAAAGAGTGTGAAACTTGCTACACAAAATACAACATGTATCAAAATATCCTCTGTTGTTAAACATTCTTATAATAACACAATAGAAGGATTTTTCTTATCACAATATAACATCCAAACCGCACATTATCATTACAAAATAATCAGTCTCAACTACAGAAAGGAAACTATTTTCTTCCTTTGATAAGAGTGAAATATTTACAAAGATTTCTGTGTTCATTACTGAACATACCTGGAGTATTAACACTTATTCCATGTCATATGAACTTGTATTTAAACTACATTTGTTAAGAAAAACAAAGCAACAAAAACAACAAAGAAACTCAAATGCCACTCTCAAGACCTTTCAATGGTCTAAAATGTGACTTCATCTATTATCATCTTACACTGTCAGTTCCTTCCTCTAGCAAAATCTGCACAGGCTCGGTGTAAGGCTGTCCCTGCCTATTATGTGTTTGATAAATATCCTCTTGCTTGTCCAGTTCACTGGACTCAAAGGCGTCCAAGTCATCAGAACCAACTACAGAGTCTTGGTTGACAGTGGGTTTCTGGGGTGGTAAGGCAGAAATGGGCATCGGTAGAAACCCATGAACCAGAACAAACGTAGGGGTGTTCACAAGCTCCACGGACTGTGCCTGTGGTACGGACGATTCAGGAGACTGCACTGGCAGCTGCACGTAACCTCCCGTCTCTGGATCGAAGAAGGTTTTTGTCCTGACCTGCAAAGGCATGTCAACCACAAAATACTGCCCTGAATCAGGGTCTTGCAATACTTTCCTCTGGGACATTGGGAAAGACTGTGTTACAATGTTGGCTGCTGGAGATGCATAAGTATGTTCAGTGCTATTTTGTCGTAAATGTGCTCTGTTTGCAGCAAAGTGTTTCTCTGATGTCTCGGATGTATTCATTTTAGAGACAAGTCCCTCAGTGCTAAGCAACTTATGCTCATGTTTATAAGTTGAAAATCTATCCAAACTATGAGCCCTACGATTCAGCTTTTCAGGTAAGTATTTCTGATTATAACGGCCTGGTCTTTCACAACAGGCATTTACATTCATATCAAACTGACCTTTGAGGGTATCCTCTCCATGGTTACAAGTTAAATTACCATGGCGTTCACGGTGTAGCTTCCTACTACCGTCTTTCTCCCTGCTGTGGCTCTCCTGATTACTGTGCCGTCTGCCGTTTCTTTCACTTAGGTCAGTTTTAGGCACGATTGTACCACTGCTGTTTTCGCCACAGCTTTGGTTACTGCTGCCTCTGTGGCCGGATTTGCTACTGAGCACTTTGTCACTGCTGTGGTGCCTCCTTTCCGGTTTGTGGTTTCCGTTTTTGTCACTGCTCCGGCCCACGCGCTCCGGTTTGCTCCTCGTCTCCTCTTTCTGGATACGCCTTGTGGTGAGCTTCATGGCACGACGGAGGGCTTTCTCTGTCTTCGGAGGGACCACCGGGGGCTTGCTCTGGGCCGGATTCTCGCAGCCGCTGCAAACGGATCCGGATCTCTCGCTTGGTTCTTTAGATCCCCCCGCATCCTCTCTAAGTGCAGTGCTAGAAACAGTCTCTTCTATGGTGTCTCCCACACCTGTTCCGCTGCTCTCGATTCCCTCAGACACAGAGCTGACGGCAGATCGCCACTCATCCTCTTCCGGTACTGTGAGATTGTCCAGCTTCCCTTTCTTCTCCATGCCTGTAGTGCTCTGAGAAGCTGGAGAGGATAAATAAAGCACTGAGGACCGGTTAGACTGGGGGCTTCTGACAGGTGTAGAAGGCAGGGCTGGAGAGAGCACTGTTGGACTTTCCACACAGTCCCTGAAGAGGTCCTCCTCACCCCTCTCCGACTCACTTAAGTTCTCCCTAGGAGACCACGGTTGTGTGAGCGTTTTATGCAGAATGGGTCTTACTGTTTTGGTAACAGGGGAGGCACTAAATGTGTTGTCTTTTACTTTGAATAAAGTAGGCTTTCCCATTGTAGGAGAAGACACGTTAGACTGACATGGTGGGGTTAGATTGCTTGCTGATTCTATCAAACAGCGGACCCACCCTCCTTTGTCTACATCAGATGGAGGAGAAATGACCCTATCAGAAATACCTGATTCACTTCCAGGGTTGTCAAAGGAACGACTATCTATTATTTGTTTCAAGTTCTCTTCACACTTTCTTCTTTGATCTGATGAGTCATTTTCAGGCTGGGATTGTGACTGTTCTGATTTAAGTGAAAAGGAGGATTCCTTTGATGAACATGATATCAGACTGCTTTGGTTTAATTTTTCGACATCTACCAGTGATAAAGACTCAGACTGTTGAAAAATATCATAAACTGTAATACTATCCATTATTGTATTATTAGTTTTTATTGATTCTGAGGTTGCTGGTGTCTGGTTGGTTACTTTTTTCTCAAATTCACTCTCAGGTTTTACCTTTTCAATCACTGATTTTTCAAAAAGCCTATGGGGAGAGCTTTTGTGGTGGTCTTTAGATTGGCTCTGATTATCATCAGCTTCCCTCAGAAGATCAGAGGCACTTTCACTCTCCATTTTGTTTATGTCTGTTTCAATATCGGTTTTGGTTGTGACATCAGTTTTATGAGTCTGGATGTCTTCACTATTGTCACACTGTCTACCTGACTCTTCCTCATTTCTCACTGCTAGTTTGAAATCTTCATGAGGACGTTTCTTGTCTAAACCAATTCCTTTCCCTTTTTGTTTATTTTTTCTTGAAACCGGTTGACTTTCAGGAGCTTTCCCCGTGACCTTTTCCCCGTGAACAATGGCCTTTTGTTTTATGAGTCCCATTTCAGGGCAGTCAGTGGAACCTTCCCCTGCAATCAGAATTTCCTCACCAACTATGTTTTCCACTCTTTGTTCTCTGTCAAATTTTTCTTTAAGTGTTGACACTTGTCCTCTTACTGGGCATCTATCCACTGGTATATCAGATTTTGCTTTCTTGACCTCTCTGTTTATTAACTCTTCATTTTTTACTGATCTGTCAGCTTTTGCCCCAACATTTTCATGCCTTTCTCTTTTATACATGTCTTTGTCTTCACATTGAGAACGTTCTTTGTTGTGTCTAGGAGGGACTGCTGGTTTTCTAGAGTTGCTCATGGCCTGAACTGCTGATCTCTCTTCTCCCTCCCTAGTCAGCTTACGCTCAGTATCAGTAACTCTCAAGTTCTCTTTAAGGCAGCTATTTTTACCCACTGCCTCTTTTTCTTTAAATTCAACTACCCTGTTCGTTGGCTTGACATTATCTGTGTCACTTTGTTGATCAGGCCCGCCAGATCTGTCCTTCTCTGTATATTTTATCTGTCCGGTTACATGCTGGCTTTGCTCGGCAGCTCCTTCCTGCTTACGAGGCCCAGCTAAATTTACCTCAGCCACATGACTCTTACCATGTTTGGTCTCCCTGTCCGACATGCTTTGAACGATTTGGCTGCTAGGTTTAAAATCAGAAACGTCCTTCTGACTTCTCCTCCTGTCTTTTGTAACTCTTCCTGATATGTCCTTCTGATTCAGTGCTATACTGTCCTGCTCGAAATCTCCTTTCATGACCGAACCTGGTCCACCTGGTCGCCTCTTACAATTCTTAATAGCGTCTCGTTCAGTGGATGAAAGATCTCCACTTTTCTTTTTTCTTTGTTCTCGCTCGGCAATCACCTCCTCCAAAGCTGCTGTTGCTAACTCATACTTATCCACTGCTATGCTCTCCTTCTTTGAGGCCAGGCTCGTCTTCATGGACACCTGTTCTTTAAAAGCAAATACTGCTCTTTTTGCAGATGTGTTTCCCTTCATGGAGAAGGCATCTGTTTTTGTTCTTTGCTCAGTGTTCAAATCGTCCTTTGAAGGCAGCATACAATCTTTGGGGATGGAAGCGCTATTTTTAATGTTTTCCCTGCTAAGTGCTTCATCCAATTTGCCTTGCATTAGTTCTTTTTCTTTACACACAGCTACATTCTTTTCACATATTGTTCCTTGCCTAGCATTTAGACTTTCTGAATTCCTTGACGAGACATTGTTACATACTGACATATCTCTTTCTGCAGCATCAACTTTTCCTCCATTACATAAATGCTCTTCCTCATCATCTCCATTCACGTGTCTTTGACTTTTGATGTAGCTGTTCTGCCTGGCTGAAAACACATGCTTAGGTTTTGGTTCCTTTCTAGGGCATTCCTTATCTTTGAAAGGTCTTTGGTCTACCCTGCTTGCACCATCCATGTTCAGTTTGTCTTCATTTCTGCTACCTGAAATGAGCAAGGGATCTTGTTTTGTACTGTGTTTCTTTTTTAGAACTGTGCACTGGTCATTCTCTTTTAGAGCAACAGTATTTTCAGCCAGTAGATCCTCTGCAATTTTGATAGTCTCATCGTGATTTATTTGAGCATTAACACTATTCATATTGTCCGTAAGCTTGTTCACATGCATTTCTGTTTTGATCATGCTGTGCTTTCTTTGAGCCTCTTTACAATCCTTCTGTACATGCTCTTTGCTCTGGTCTTGTTTAATGGTTTTATTTGTTGTAAGACGAGGACTATGGGCATCTATTGTTTTAGTGTCAGCCTCCACTAAACTAGCTTTACTATACAAATGTAGAGATGGATATGATGCTTTAAGAGTGCCCCTGTTTGACCTCAGAGGTTTAATGGGTGAGCCTCTATTTCCAGCTTGCAGTAGACTTAGTGCCAAGTAATCATCTGGCAAACCCCCATTTATGTGTCCACTAGGAGGACTGATTTGTAGGTCTTCCATCTCTGGAAGAGGACTCATTGGAGATGCAAGCATTTTTTGATGAGTAGGTGAGATAGTTTTAGCATCTGGAGTTTCAGGAGACTCGAGAACAGTTTTGATAGTAGCCTCATGGTTTTGGTCTGTTGTACCCAAACCTTTGAACTTTGGTGGGCTGTACCTTGCCTTGACCCGTTTTCTGTTGTCTTTTAGATTGAACAGCAGACTTGATGCTATGGATTTGTAGCTCTCTCGTTTAATTTCAGGTGATGGGCAAATCTCCGTGTCATGAAGTGGTCGGAGGTCAAAGGCAGCAGGAGAAAGAATGGCTTGAAGTTTGTCTGAGCTTGCAGTTTCCTGCCTGGATGGTAAAACTGGTGTCAGCAGCTGTAAAATACTAAAGGGAGTTACATTTGAGGAGGTTTGTTCTTTCATTGTCCTGACCTCCTTTTTATTTGATAGCCCTTCCTCTCCAGCGTTCGACTTCTCACTGGCGGGAGAACTTCCAAGGAGCTGTCCAGAAGGGACTGTACTTTTTGTCCTCCTTCGGTTTTTCCTCCAAGGAGCAGAGAAGTCTCCTTCAGACTGACACCTCTGCTCAGATCCAGCGGATGTCAGCAGAGCTTGAGACAGATGAGTCTTGACGTGAATTTCAGGCTTATTCAGCTCAGTGTGGTTTTCTGATTTCAAAGATGTAGTGTTTAAAGTTGGTGTTGTGTGTAGTGGTGCCTCGTGTTTTCGTGCATGTTGAGGTGATGGAGCTGAGGTGGTCTCACATTTCTTTGTCCTGTTTGACTCTGAAATATGTGATGTGTGTGACGTTAGCTCTTTGTAAAATGGGGAATCGTACCATTCTGGTCGGTCATTTTTTGGAAAAATCTGTACATTTCCCAATCCAAAAGGAAACTTATTTAAGTCTACCCAGGATTGGAATGGGCTGAATTCACTGTGAAGGAAAAAGTTTTTAGAATTTAATTTTCTCAGCTTACTGGATTTGCTATGTTTATTTTTTGTTGATTTCGCAGGTGTGTCCTTGCTTGATGTTTTGCCAGTCCCTTTCTCAGGGATTTCACAATGTTTCTTGACACGGGAATAGTGTTCACCTGAGAGGTTGTTTTGATAATCTGTAGAAAACTCTGACAACTCTCTTTGAATGCTGAGCAGTGCAGATTTGTCCCATGACTCTCCGTTGGTCAGCTTGGTGCAGTCCCCATTCTTCTCAGCTGTGAATGCAGTGAAGAGTGACGTCACCTTTGACGATCTTTTATTCATCCGCCAGGATGCGTCACTCACTCCGTTAGGGCGATGACTCCCGTGCTTCTTGGCCACCAAGGAAGAGTTCTCTTGAGACTTTTTCGGTATATCTTCGACTAGTGGCTTGCGGCAACTTACAGGGCACGGTGAGAACTCTGCGTCATTGTAGACTGCTTCATCGCCGATGCACAGACTCTTGAAGGCACGGTCTGTAAGGTTCATGACCTCTCGGTCAGTCTCGTCCATTAAACTGTCCAGGTTGCTGAAGTGCTGCATGTTTGCTTTGTGTCGCTTTTCCAGGTAGTTCATGGTTAAATGCGTCAATGTCCTTCTTCAGTCTGATGCTGGCGATGTTATGTGGCCTTCACCAGAATTTAACCCCTACCTGAAGATGTCCCTATAAGAAAATAGATACAATTAATTAAAATGATTCATTTTCCTATTCAAGCAATATATTTAGGCACTAAACCTATTTTGTGATGTTTGGTTAGCCATGTTATTGTGGCCATGCACAGTAAAGATAAATAAACGAAGTGAAATCTATTTTTAGAAGAGTGCAGATGCCTTTCTGCCTTTCCCAACACACAACCCATGTGGTCCGACTTTGACCCCGAACATGAAGAGGCAAAGTAACTTCAGTTGTTTGGCTTTGCCAGAGGGGCTCAAAACCCACATGGTGTCTGACAAAAAAAAATCTCTTCATTGCATTGCTTTGTGATCCAAAACAGTACTTTTTTGACACTAGATGTCAGCATTTGCAAAATTATATATTGAGTTTTTTGATGTTATAACTTCACAGTCTTTCTGATTTGTGCCCACAACAAACCTATCCATAACCTATTCATAATGTCTGAGCAAAATTCACTTTCTGAAATCAGGACTGTTAAATCATCATTGAAAGTGCAATACAATGGTCCGTTATGGATTAACGAGTTGTGAACAAGTAACTCACTCATCCATATTTATCTCGTGACCTGAGACCCGTAATGGTGCAACTGCCCAATACACCTCAGTAATCCACTTTGATTCACAGAATAAAGAGCATCCTTTCAGCAAACATGGTCCTGCATAAGTGGTGGAATTCTGTACATTAAGCAACTTGAGTGCTTAACAAAAACTCTAGAGAAATTTATGAACCATGAACCAGCAGCCAAGAGTATTTGGATACTAAAACTTTTTCCAGTGCTCATGATTTCATATCAACTTGCTGTCTGGATGATTTCCCCACATCTGTTATTTACATGTAACTAAAAACTATATCAGCATGACAAATCCTGACTAACTTCAAGGAAAAACTTTCATAATCAGTCTCTGAATATATATTTTCAACACACAAAGATATTAATACTGAATTTAAAAAATATACTGATATTTATTTAAATACATGAACGAAGTTTTTGTAATACAACCAATGAATTAAATGTAAAAAAACAATAATGAAAAAAATAATATTTCAAGAGTTCACTAACATCTGCCTCCTCAGTTTTCTCTCATAATCTCAGTGAGGATTTATTGCCTATTCCCTGAAGGATATCCAGCATCAGCTGCCAGTAGAAATACATATGTGGTAAAACTGATTTCAGTCACATCAATTTTTAAATCATAAATAAGTTTCTGACTTACTCCTTACCTCTTGACTGGATTTCCATATTCCATTTTTCCATCAGATGGGGTTCATAGAAATGACCATGAGAAATCCATACAGCTTTTGCACAAGACTCCTGGTAAAGCCCACTGGTCAACAATGACAACAAAATCACGGCAGGCCTCGTCACACAGACGTGGTACAAGATCCATGTGCAAAGAGAAAAGTAGAGAGGGTGGACAGAGCACAGCCTACCTAATCAGATGCTGGAGTCGTGAGGCCAAACCCAGGAGTAGCATGGGAAAGGTCTAGCAAGTGCACATATCAGCAAAGCCAAGCGATGTCCAGTGGCAAGTAGATGAAATGGAAACGATCGTCTGCTATTTTGGTGCTGGAAGCGTGGCCGCTATTACTGTCCGCTTATTACATCTCAGTCCTCTATAGAGACGACAACAGCTATTCACTTAGCAAGACTCGACTGCCTCTTTCTCCTCTTGGGCATTCGGGTTGCTGGGATGTAGGTGGCTGCACTGAGTCTGGACGAGTGACTCATTTGTCTCTTGCAAATGGGCGAGTCAAATATAGCCCCTTGCATCACCCGAACAAGTGTCACGCAACTTTAAGTGCAGAATGTTTGGTGAATGGAATCTGATTACCACGAGAGGCTTAGTGTGGTTATCACCCACAATAGCCACGCTTATTACTACCCACTGTCTGGAACGTTACTGGCTATACTGGTTGCTATGAGTGGGGAAAAAAATTCTCTACTTCTCTACTCCTGCTGGTGGCCTGTTAATAAATCAGCAATGTGTACAACTGAACTTTTCAATGTGTTGCATATTTAACATGTTATTAATTCCATGCAGCAGTGCAACTGGTTCAATGTCTAGATCTAACTTATCATACAGTGCCTTACTTCCAACTCTACTGTACCATGCCATGTTATTTATGCTGCTCTATTTACAGCACCGTGCATTTCTTACAGTATAGGCCTGCCCCTCTATCTGTCACACCTTCCATATCTTAACTTACATGTCACGTGGTTAAACTCAACAGGAGCTCCAAAAGGTCAATTGCTGATCTAGCAGATGGATAATAATGAAATGTGCATATACAGATGAGGAAAACACCTTCTGTAATTAAAATTTCAAGTTAAGCCAAATAAATTCCATTAGGTTTATATATAGATTTTATAATCAATACCACAAGTAGAATATTTACTAAGAGCGCACAAAGGAAGAGAACCTCTTTTGGACCTGAAAAATGCATAGATTTTCAGTAGGAATTTTGTCTTTCTCCTAGATAATGATAATGAACCCATAAACTAAAAATAAAGAGCTATACTGCAAAACAGAGTGAGCCTCTCTGTGCTGCTTCTGCACCCATTTACTCCGGGAAAGTCCCTAGTCTAACGCCTGGAGTAAAACACTCCCTCTGGGACTGTGTCAGCAGCAGGAACATGGCATAGAACCGGAGCGTTTTTACTGTGGGCCAGGGTCCACCTTCTAGACAGGAAGGTCAGATGGAGCAGACAGATGCCTCTCTACCCTTAGCAACTAACTCTGGCCATTTCCAAAAGGTTCCTGGGTCAAGTCCCCACAGCCAGTCATTCCAAGCAGGCAGCCAAGCCTATAATAGGACAACTGGAGCTCCACTGCCCCCCAGCCAACCACGCCCCCCTCCCTCAGAAGTGCAGGGTGGTGGCAACAGCATGGTGCATGTGAGGTGACGGACGTCGACACATGGGGCAAACGGCAGGGGCAGAGCCACGTCAGCCTGGAACAAAGGCTCAGAGAGATCGTGATGACGGGCCTGCAGAAGCTGGAGCTCCAGGACCTCATCTATTATACTCATTAATATGCTGCCTTCAAAGGTAAAAGGTGAGATGGGGTCATATCAGCATAACACAGATACACTGATTCTCTTCCAGGATGAATTACAGACAAGGTGAGGATGGTTTTATTACTGGGCGCTTAAGCATGTCTGACATTATGAATGTGAACAGGTGGCATAAAGGATATCAAATTCTATGATATTCAATAAAACTGCAAACAAGAATGCATTAGAATTCTAATAAAATAATAAACTGTATTAAAAGTGCATCACACTTTTTTGCATTTAAAAACTTTGGCAAACATTAATCCACTTTTAGTACATTTTATATAGTTATTAAATTAGCCACATCATCTTAACACGTCTTTATCACATTAGTACACTTCTAACATAGTCAAACATATTAAAAAGGTTCTGCTGCAGCATTCAACACTTTCAACTCAAATTCCTGCAAACTGTGTTGCTGCAATGTGATTGGTGGAGAGGCATCCTTTTGTTTTGTCAGGTGGACGGGCTGGAGCTCAGTCAGGTGCCGTGTCAACACCAGCACTGACCTCAAAATATGAGCTCTGGCAAAGCTCTCTTCAACACAACGTAGACATCATGACATAAACAAACCATCTTGTGACTGGCAACCAAAATACACTCTTGTGTGCTTTCGGGAGACAAGCAGCTGGTTCTGATGAACCAGTTTGCTTAATTGTGTCTGTTTCAGTTGTGTGTGCTGTTTGTCTGAATATCTGCCTCTTACATACTGGGAATAATGCACTAGTAGCTCCGGAGGACAGGAAACAGTCAGCTGTACATGATCAGATCAAGAAGGTGAAAAAAGACGGCTAACTGGTTTCACAACTTCTGTTGTCACTGCTTTCCTTAGCTGTTGTTTTGCCGAACTTGCGTATTGGCAAAAAGTCACAAAAATATCCGATCTGCAGATATTTATAGAATAACTGAACTTTGTAAGAGGTATAAGGAGAGGACATATTCTCTAAAGATCGTCTTGATTTAGGTCTTCGCATCACATCATCCATACGATGACAGGCAGCTATAACAGCTGCTTTTGACACCACTGATCAAAACATCCCTGTGGTGTGATGGCTGTAATCTGTGGTAACAGCCTATAAATATCCTGATCATATGTAAATGTTGCTCTGCTTCCCCTTATCACTCCTCCTCCTCAAGGACCGTTTCTATGTTTTACCCTGCAGGGGAGTAAGCAGCATGACTAGACTGCATGGAAGTGCCAAAGTACACTAAAGAGCCAGTATTACCAAGATTTACCACTGTCAAAGTACACTAAAGAGCCAGTATTACCAAGATTTACCACTGTCAAAGTACACTAAAGAGCCAGTATTACCAGTATTACCACTAAAAAGCCAGTATTTACTAGTCAAAACATTTGGCCTTTACAATTAATGATGGCAATAGACATTAGAGGTTCAATTAATCACACCATTTTGTCAATCCCTGCTTAAACCAAGCCTGTAGTATTAGTACTACTCATAAGTACTACTCATAAGTACTACTCATAAGGTTGGATTTGTGAAAAACATAGAAGTTACATCCAAGATGAAAAGGGTTATGTGTAAGTCTGCAGTGATTGGTGATAACATAAGCTCTTGTGGACTTCTGCAGGTAAATGTTCCTGAAATACTCTCTCCACATACATTAAAACGCCTCCAGACTTGAAAATTCCATCGGGTATGCAAGGTACTCAAGCACTCAGAACAATAGTCATTTTCACTATTATCCAGTATTCAGTAGTATCGAGTTATCGAGAATAACTGTTGTTAGTTAGCTTGTATGTTAGCTCATTTACTAAGAATACTAGCAACTGACAAAACACCCGACAAATGTATGACACGCAATGATACTGGATGCCAGATTGGGCGATTTCCCCGAATTGGGTAAATTTTGCTTGGAATTGGTGAGAAGTGCTTCACTGGTTGGCAAAATTTGGACAGGTTGATTGTGTATGTTGCTGTTGATTGTATATGCTGGTGTTGATCATATATGTTGGTGTTTTAATATACTATATAAAATGTATAAACTGAATTGCTTAATAAATTATCTGAAATGTAAAACAAACTTACATTGCTTAGATTATTCTTATTATTTACTTTTCTGATTGCATGAGGATTGTACATCATATGATATAAAATACATTAAAAATATTAACACCTTGACAACACCCATTTGTACCAAAGAAAAGTACATATTATAAAAAATAATATACACATGTAAATCAAATCATTTAAATGTTATTCCTAATTTATTTTTACTGATCTGTAAATGTCAAGACATCAACAGTTGATTATGAGGTTTTGTTGGTTTGTGCCATAATAAGAGCTACATTAAGGCATCACAAAATGTAGCATTGTAGTTGCCAACAGCAACATTTGATACATAATTTTGAGTAAAGGTTTTGCTGAATCTGGCAACCAGAGTAAGGAAGGAGGTGATTCGCCTAGTTCTGCTTTGATTTGGAGCTCACAACTCAAAACTGTTCTGAACTCCCTGGAGGCAAAAACAAACCTAATTGGCTCAGACCATAATCAATACCATTCAAAATGACCAGTACCATTCAAAATGACCAATACCATTCAAAATAACCAATAGGCAGAGCTTATCTTTAAACTGTTAAGCACCTCCTGGTGATTGATGAGTTGAATCAGGTGTGGTTAATATTGCTTAATATAGCACTGTGGTGTCAAACCCTGGTCTGAGAGGGCCAGAGTCAAGTGTGGTTATGCAGACAAACGTTAACTGCTAAGAACGCTAGCTATCTACATGATGTCAACTTTGCTGACTCTGAATGTTGTTCAAGAGGGCATGTTTTTGTTTGTTTTTTAGCTAATGCTCTGTTTTAACAGAAGAACTGCAATCAAAGCATGCAGCCAGGTAAATGTTGCTATGGTGATGACTATCCAACTGTTCCAGGGTTCTACAGAATAATTCTGCATGTTGATGATGTTAGCTGCCATTTTACCTTGATATATGTTTTGAACAGATGGCAATGTTTTTAATATTGTGTCCCAGTGTGGCTTTGTTGTACAATAACTACTGACCACAGAGAAGTTCTATTATGTTATCTAGCTGCTGAATTAGAACAAGCAAATCCTCAAGTAGTACCTACTGTATTTTATCTGGCAACATTCGATAAGCAAAGCTTAATGTGGACCATATTCAGTGTAAATCCACATTAGGATGGAAAGTCATGTGATCTGAGGCCCTTGATCATACAGCGTTAGCTAGCCAGGGCTGATATTTCAAAACCAGCCAACCTTCTGGGGTTTTCTCATGCAACAGTGTCAAGAGAATACAGAGAATGGTGTGATTTAGGAAAACATCCAATGAAAGAGGACAATGTGGAAGTAAACAACTCCTCAATGAAAGGGGTCAGAGGAGGTCCTGATCGTTCTGACAAACAGGCAGTGAGCAATTAGACAAACTGCAGATGATTGTAATGCTGATGATCCAACTAACGTGTCCAAGTGCAGTCGCTGTTCCTTAGCACAAATGCACCAGTCTGAGTGTCATCTGAGGGAAACAGAATGGCAAAAATCCACTGAGCAGAAGAGCACTAAAACCAGCTCACTGAGCAGTGTAAAAGCAGCTGTGAACAGTTCAGACTGGAGGAGGAGGAGTAATGGTGTAGGAACTGGGTTCTCCGGTACCAGTGGATGGACGTTTAGACAGTAGGGCTCACCTAAGCCCTGTGGCCGACCAAACTGATCATAAATGTTTAACAGGTTACAACATCTCCAGATTTGATATATAACTTAAAAACCCAAATAAACAATTAAGTAAACTAAACCTCAACTAATAAACCATAGATAAATAATAAAATCTCATAATAAAATGTTTATGCCTGTCTCTAATCACAGCTTCAACTAATATTGTTCAAGGAGCTTTTGCTACAGCCGAGTGACCGATTTAATATGAAGGGCTGTATTGTGCAATCTGATTAAGTGCACTTCACACACTGAACGGTACGCAGAGAGGAAGAGTCATATCAGGTGTCCCACGTGAACAAGCATTGAGTTTCAAAACAAAATGCTGTAACTCACAAGCATGTAGCGTGACAGTTGTTGCATAGCCCTGAACTTCTGCGATTAGTCCTGCAGTTCTCCTCATTTCCTGCAGATGCTTCTGAAACTGACTGATGTCCTTTCACTACTAATTCAAAGGCTTAAAACTGGTCACAGGAAACCAGTCAACATGTTAGAGAAAAACATTCTGGTGCTAGAATAATGGAATTAAGTTATATGGAGTGACAAATCTTTATTTGTCATCCATTTAACCGTTTAAAGAGAGAACTGCAGAGACACAGAGCTGGTATCTCTTGATCTTATCTAGAAACCATTGTAGTGCACAGGAAAAGTCTCCATTTCTCAAAACAGAACTGAAAAACTAGAGAGAGTGGTTGTGCAAAGCTTTTTAAAAATGTTTTCAGAAGTAACAAACTCCTTTGTCATTACATTTCTTGTCACTGTTGGTAAGTCTTATTATCAAATATCACTCTCACTCTGCCTTGTTTCTTCATTAACAATTTCAAAATGTGGTACAGTTGCATTGTGCTATTATTGTGATACTAAATTTATGATGCTTGATCATTTTATTATTTATGATTATATTTAAGATGTATACATTTAAGCACCGCATTGAAAATGGTGTCATTATATAGCTTTGTAACAATCATAAACTGTATAGAATATATTAGATTAGATTAGATTAGATAGAACTTTATTGATCCATTTGGGAGGGCTCCCTCAGGAAAATGAAGAATAAATGTAGAATAAAAGATTTTTCAAATTTCACGGATGGTTATTTAGATGGTTAAAATCCAGTTAAGGAGAAGGGGTGATATCTTCAGGATCGAGAAATTTTGGTCATGCTAGTATTAAATCTAATATGAGCTACATATCCACAAGTACAGTGTATCTGTTAAGGTGTCCTTAACAACAGTGAGCTTTAAAATCATAACTGTGTGTTTTATCAGAGGTGAGACTTTAACATTTACATATTCTAAGAGTTTTATGCCATGGTTGTTATTGTCTGTTAAAGAAACAAAAGGCTTTATGTTACTGTCATTTATTGTTGGCAGGTTTGCAAAGTAAGTGTAATTAAGTTAACGCTAACTCTGCTTAGCCTATTCAGTCAATGTAATTTGGCCTCTGTGTTGCTTAATACAAACCAGATAAACCAAAATCGCACTGTAGTCTGCAGGTGTTTGGACAGTGAGACAATTTTATTGCATTGTACTCCATCATCAAAGATTTGAAATCAAACAATGAAGTGCAGACTGTCAGTTATGATTTTATTGTTGGCTATTATAGGCTAATATTGTCCATATCAGGTGAAAGAATAGTGTAGGAATTCAACCCTCTGTATATTTTGGTCCTTCCATTCTAGACAAAGCGTCCATATATCTAGAGCATAGATATAACCTCAGCAGGTTCCTCACAAGATACAAACCACTGGTAGTCGTATAGAACAACAAATCAAGTTTGCAGTGTTTTTAGTATGCTCAAAGGTCTCATTATCAGGCAGCAGGAACTGCTCAGACAGTGCTGATAGAACTTAGAGAAGGGGAACTGCTCAACCTCCATAGTAGATGGGCCACAGTGGCTTGCTAGTGGAAGTGGACCAAGGCATCTTAACTGTTTATGGGTGCATGCATTTCTTGTTAAAAGTTGCTCGAGCAACTTTTAAGAACACCAGTTTTTTTATTAAGTTCAAGTTCAAGTTTATTTATTTTTATAGCCCTTTTAACAACAGACGTTGTCTCAAAGCAGCTTTACAAATGTCTGAGTCCATGCCCCCAGTGAGCAAGCCAAGGGCGACAGTGGCAAGGAAAAACTCCCTAAGGCATGAGGAAGAAACCTTGAGAGGAA
>JAOXYF010000012.1:14612097-14629901 GCA_028565775.1 Sternarchorhynchus goeldii | reverse complement strand
GTTCGTAACAGGAAATAAGTTCCTGCAGATACTCTGGGGCAAACCCATGCAAGGCTTTATATGTAAGCAAAAGAATTATTACAACTAGTACAACTATTACTACTACTTCTGCTGGTACTACTACTTCTACTACTGCCAATACTACTACAACAGTGGGAAAAGCATTTCATTTACTTGATTTATATGTTTAATCAAGAAATAATTTCCTGTACTAGTCAAGTTCAACATTTGTTTCACATAAATGAGGAAGAATCTTGGTCTTGAAGCAAGAAAATTTCTAAACGTGTGTTAAATCCACATCACACTGACAAACATATCATTGGTCTCATTTTACTTCCTCTAAACATAAAAATTAGGTCACTTCCTGTTTGTGGTAATCAAAATGCACTATAAGGGCCAACAGTGCATGCACGTGGATACTTGCCCTGTGGCAAATAAAAAGCTAAATATTACAGCATCAAGTTATATAAGAGTCATACAGAAGCCTCTCTTCAGTGGAAAGAAGCTGACATTTTAAAATGTATGTTTCATTACTATATTAAAATGAGACACCGGTAATATGACCTATAATGTTGTTACAGACACACTGTTCATGCATGTAGCAGGGCATGATGCCTCCTCCACAGACGAGCCTGGTAAGAGAAACTGAATTCTACTGAGACTCTTAACATTACGACTAAAACATATTCGCTGACATTTTCTTCATAATTTATATCAGTCTTAATGTGCGCCATTTCCCCCAAGCTTCCGAAGTGAAATATGCAGCGATCGGAACAGGGATCGGTTTATTTCTCGCATTCTGTTTCATTGCAATAAAGCTCTGTATGATCAAAAGACACGTGCTTGACAATGAACCATCAGGTAAGTTTACGTGTGATATATCACGCATTTCCTTTCCAAAACATTCTCAAACCTAATATCACGATTTATTTTTCTTTTAGAGAATTCAATAAGAAGATCATTTACACAGCAAAAGTAGTTATATGGAGGGAGCCTTATTGTGACATTTTTCTGCTGTGGAAAGCAGTGTCTCCTGACTGATGAACAACTCACATTCCAGAAGACAGGTTCCCACCATTCTGAACAAAAACGGCACCAGACGTCCAACGGTTTGAAATGAATGCTACAAAAAAGCACTGTATTGTTATTTTAAAAAGCACTGTATTATTATAGTTTCTGTGCATTGTTTCGACTGAAAACCAAACTATTTTTTTTATTATAAATGTCACTCAACCGGTCATTAAAGGTTGTCATTATCTTAAATAAATACTGCATCTTTTTTATTACCATACTCACTGTTACCAAGGTAAAGTTAATCTGGAGATGTTTCTCTTTCTGACTGTTCAAGTGACAAGAAACATGTAACACTGATTCTACTGTAAAGCCAGAAAACATTCATCAGAGTGGTGCTTGTGTAATTGCTGAAGCTATAAACCATCTCAAAGTGTGTTGCACAGAGTGGTTTAATGAGGCAATGAATCGTACAGTGACAGGCCTTTACCTCCCAATGGAGAGCATGTGGGAAGACAGATGGAGGGGGTGGATTCCCCTGTTGTAGCAGCTATGAAGCGCTGAATGCTCACGCACACGCGCACGCGCGCCCCCTCACACACACACACACACACACACACACATTGTGCTACGTATTGTTTTCAGTGACGTAAGTAATAAAGCTTCATAGATTTCTGCCCAGTGCTCAAAATAATGGCATTTTTACATTAAATTTGTCCATTCACTGTTCATAAAGTATTGTTTAAAGTGGTTGTTTGAGCAGTCTTATAATGTTAAGGTGTTTCACTGTTGGGAGCCTGTTAACTTTGCTTCACTTGACATACATTCCCAGGAAACGTGTGCATGCTGAACACAGGCTAACGAGCCGATACGCAGATCACTGAATTCATGAGAGTGTGATTTATGAGAGTATTCGCTAGGAGGGACGTCATGTCACTGTCCATCCAGAAGAGGGCAGTCAGACCTCTCCTGTCAAAGCCTAGTTTCTGATGTATAACGTCATTCAAGTGTCTTTCGCGTGATAGAATGGCCCTGTAAATGTGTTTGATTATTATCCGTAATGTGTTGACAAGTTTGCCTTTCTATGTTTCAAATTCGGCCATGGATTTACAGCAGCGAATCAACAAAACATATTCTTGACGAACCGTGTCCAAACCATGATATGAATAAAAGTCCACCCATTTCCAGTAAAAGATTATTAGCAAGAATAGTTTGAAATCTGATCAGCACCAAGAGTAAACCCTTCTGAGAGAATGTTAAATGTTTTAGTCTAAATTTGGTTTAGGCTTTAATCTATATCATGGAAAACAGATTGTAGTGTATGATTATGATTAGTACTGTAAAAGTGTGTGTGTGATGGTGTGTTTCTCCAAAACAGTGTAGGCTCTCACACACATGAAATCACAAAGTTTTATTTAATCACTAAGCTTTATTTAAAATCTAAGAGATCAATCTGGCAGCCTTTGATACATATCATGTAACCTGGTACTAGAAAGTAACCATACCGTTATCAACAGCGTACTGAAAATGATCCGCAGCTGTAGGGCTGCGTGGGTGGAGGAGTCTGGGACTCCTAAGGAGAAACAGGGCATGTCTAGTCTCGAGTTTCACACAGAAGAAGGAGGGGGGGGGTTCTGCAGGCGTCGTTCTGTGGCAACATTTAGCTGAGGTTTTATGGAGCCCATCAGAGTGAAGAATGCAGATCTCTGCGGTGGTAACGGTCTTCCTGACTAGTGTTCTCTTTGGGGGTAAGTACATCTGCTTATAGAACTTTCTGGTACAAAACATAAGTTTGAAAGGACTGAAATGAACTTTTAAAGGTGCATTTATTGAAACAGAAGTGTCCTGTAGCTGTATGTCTGTAGCCGTGTGTATTAAATTAGCATGTAATGATTCTCAATATCTGTCGGCCAGCGTCAACAGCTGTTCGCGTTATACCTGATGAGCATTAAGAGCAAAACTTCCTGGCAGAATGTTAAACAGATACGTGCTTGAACGGTGTATGATGGACATCAAGAATAGCATCTCTTGAGTGACTCTGCACTCGAGATTTTAGATGCATTTGATGGATGTGTGCAAGATGGCTGTTGACAAGTTGTCAAAAACAGTTGCCTTGGTTTTGAACTTCAGTTTATGAAGGAATAACAAGCTTACTCCGTGAGCTGAACGTCCATCCCTCAAGACAAATACTATTCAGGAATGTAAGTGTTTGAGCTGCCAGTTTAATGTGCCGATTAACATATAAAACAGTATGAAAGAACAAGGAGAATTCCCGTTTTTTTCCCCACAAAAAGGCTTTCTGAAAACAACCATTCGTTGGCCATTGAATATTGTGGCTTCTGGCTCCTCCTTTGTTAGAATACAGTATCTGCCACAGCAGTACTTACATTACAAAGCCAAAGAAGAACTTGTGTATGTTTGCCTATAGCCATAATATCTGTTGCTACAACCAGTATGGCACTGTCACCCAGCACCAGGGATAACAGCAGACCGCTGGACGCTGGATTTACTTACTCTTCAAAAAATGTGCTTATTTTCTGTGGAAAGTTTTTTGATTGTGAAACAGGAAAACCAGATGTGGAAGCAAACATGAAATATATAATAAAGACACTTATTTTGAACGGAGTGAAACTTCACAAACTTTACTAATTTTCTACAATGTGCCTGTGGGAGGTTCTTGCAACTAAGTGTCTCCAGAAGGACTGTCAGCAAAGTTTCATTAGCATAGCAGATGGCTCTGAAAAATGTCACCTTATGCTCGTAAAGTTGCGGTCCACTGCTTTAAACATGTATGGAAGAACGCAAAGCTTTAAAAAACGCATCAGGCCTGAGGTGAAGTTCACTTTATTCAACCAACAGATTAGAAAGGCATGTGCTGTTTATCAAATAAGCGATGTGAAACCTCACGGTGCGACGTTGTAAAGGTTGTGTCACCTTCGGTTTGCAGACTTGTGCGCCGGCGTCAACGTCACGGTCGCTCCCGCCCCAGTGGCGGTGGTGGCCGAGGGCGAGAACATCACGCTGTCGTGTCAGGTGACGCAACGGCGGCACTCGGACAGCCTGCCCGTGGTGCGGTGGGTGTACCGACCGGCAGGTGGGGGGGACGAGCAACTGCTGGCCAAAGTCAACATGCGGCGGGCCAAGTTCTACGGAAACTACACGAAGAGCTTCCCCAGGCCCAAGATGAAGCTTGTGGTGATGAAGCAGGGGAGGATCTACAACCTGCTGATCCTCAACATCTCCAGCCAGGATAGAGGCGTGTATAGCTGCAAAGTGCAGGAGTTTAAAAAACATCGTGACCGGTGGAAAGCGTCGACCAACTGCTCTGCAGCCACAGAGCTTCGAGGTAGGCCAATCAAATTACGCTTTAGGGAGCTGCTGCTGGTGGCTGACTGTCCGCTCAAACAGCTCCTGTGGAGCTTCAACCTAAATATGTCAAAAAAAGAATCTGCTTTCAAATTTCTCCTTTCAAGGGCCATGAACCATCACTTATCAATACAATACAGCACTGTGAGCATGTTCTGACATACTAGTCAACTTCAGGAAGAAGCTGCATAATATAAAATGTATTCACCAACATTACAGTGTCAACTTTTACTGTCCCCAAAGAGAAAAGTTCTCTTCTGTTACAAGATACAGTCTACCATTAACGCTGTATTTATTGTGTTCCATTTTAGATTTCCCTGTACTAATAAATATGTGGAAATGTGATAGAAAAGTTATCTGTCTGTCTTTTGGCAGTTTGAGCTATGGTTTTGTACGGCCACAACAGAGGAACGGCTGTTATTCTTATAGATGAATGCTGCTGACGCTGATTGAAGAGTGGGGTATATCTCTCTTCATTTATAACAAAACCATCCAGAGGCCAAATAAGACAGTGGCACCATGGGTCTCAGACATAAGCTTGGATGTAGTGTGTGTGTGTGTGAGAGAGAGAGAGAGAGAGAGAGAGAGAGAGAGAACGGAAAAAGGGACAGAAGAGTAATAGATTAGCCATCTGGCAATCACACCATGTCTAGTGATGTCACCAATGTCTAGTGATGTCACCAATGCCTAGTGATGTCACCAATGCCTAGTGATGTCATCCAAGGTAAAACAGTCTAAATTCCCATATGGCATATTCCAGAAAGTTGGGGAGAAATGTCACAGATATGGAGTTTTTATATTTGGAAAATACTTTACTCTCAACACATGCAATTATTTTGAATTAGCTGTCAATCTGTCAGGGATGTTGGTTTTTCATATAACAATCTGTAGCTATTGAAAAAAAGGTACTGCTGTAATATTATTGCAGAATTTGAATGTGCTGACATATCTAAGTATCTTCACTACCACACATGTTGAGTGCTTAAAAAAGGGTGAACTATAATTCAGCCAGGACATAAAAGGATGACATAGTCAGGCCATGTCTTTCTAAATCAAACAAAATAATATTTTTGTGAGAAGCCAACTGAGATAGTAGGGAACTGCTTGAATCTTCCTATGAGATTTTGCCATAGAGGATGTGGTCAGGATTTAAGTAGACAGCAGCCCAGAGAAAACAGGGAATAGCAACACTATTTGTTTGTAGATGTTCTGCTGACGACATGTCAGGAGATCCAGCTAGATCCACTGGGGTTGATCTAAACAAGATCCCAGTCTGAGATCTACTTTTTCTTGACCATTTGGGTCAAAATCACAGGCATCTTATGGGTCACACAATACGTCAGAGCGAAGTTCAGTACATTGTGGGTGCAGACTCAGGCACTCTTTGTCTGGAGTCATTAGCTCTTCAGAGAGCAGCCATGTGTGTTCCATTTGCCAGGCGTTCTGTGCAAAAGCAGTGCGCTGCTGAAAGCACGAATGCAGCAGCTGGTCTGTTGAGGCCACAGTCTGAGGCCTTTGCCCTGTGTCTCATGCAGCGCCTCACACAGTCTGATTGGCTTGCTCTGTGTCTCAAGCAGCATCTCACAGTCTGATTGGCTTGCTCTGTGTCTCATGCACCATCTCACACAGTCTGATTGGCTTGCTCTGTGTCTCATGCACCATCTCACACAGTCTGATCGGCTTGCTCTGTGTCTCAGGCAGCCTTTAACACAGTCTGATTGGCTTGCTCTGTGGCTCATGCAGGGTCTCACACATGGTCTGAGGGACTTGCTCTGTCTCACACAGCACTCCTCTGGACAGGTGAGCATCTCTTGGTGCTGCAGTTCAGCCTCTGCCCCTTTAGAGAGTTCACAGAAAAAGGGAGATGTGGTAGGTTGGTTTGTATCTGTGGCTATTTCTCCATATATGTTCTGATTCAGAAGAAGCCTCTCTTCTTTTTCTCAGTTCTGACATTCATGAATGAAGGAGACCACAAAAATCAATGCGTTATTATGCAGTTCATGAATAGTAACATATACAGTCAAACACTGTGGTCCAGCACAGCTTTCTGAAGGCAGTTTGTTATTCTCATAAATATACATTGTTGGAATTATAACTGCATCTTAACCATGCTAAAACATGAACTGTGATTTCAGTCAGACTGACATGTGACTGAAGACAATTTTTTTTATCAGTCTTTAAGGTTTAAATCGCATGTTATGAATCTTCAGGCTTGGCCAGTACGTGAGGGGCTAGTCAAAGTCATTAAGCCGTCTGGCGCGGCAGACGCAGAACAGCAAGGCCGTTCCGGTCTCTCTGCGCGGTCTTGCCGTCTGTTGGGCAGACTGGCATCGCTGCTGTCTGTCGGTTCTGGGTATTTTCGGGGCGTCTCTGTGGGCGTGAGCTCTCATCCGAGGGAGGGCCGGTCCGGAGATAGGAGCAGCCTCTGCACTGTCAACCCACAAGCACAGGCCCCTGTAATTAGCTTTATTTAACCCCGCGTGGGGTGTAATTACCGGGGTAGAGCCACAGTGATGAGTACGCACTTCTTCCTTCTGCAGTGCACGTCCTCCCGTCTGCCAGAACCAAGGAGGGATTCTGGAGTGTGTTTGAAGGTAAGCCTCAGAAGCAACACCACGGCAGGGCTCCAGACATCCCACACTGGCTGCTCGGCCCGGAAGGAACAGACACTTTCCTTTGTGTGTTTAGTCCCACCCACCCCTAAAAACCAAAAACAAATCTGAGAAAATGTGTGTACACAATGTCGTGGTTTTGTTGATCTGCTTCCTCCTGTATATAAAAGGCTGTGTTAGCATGTCTTATAGGTCATACGACTCAAAAGTGTGTGTGTTTTGTGTGTGTTTCAGACGTGTATCTGTGTGCCGTGTTGATTTGTTGCGTGGGGTTGCTGTGTATGTGTGTATTTACGGTGGCTGTGAGTTGCCAGTATCTGCACAGGAAGAGACACCTGAAAGGTAAGAGATGCAGCTAGGGTTAGGGTTAGGGTCAGGGCAAGGGTTGGGGTTGGGGTTAGGGTTAGGGCTAGGGTTAGGGTTAGGGCTAGGGTTGGGGCTAGGGCTGGGGTTAGGGTTAGGGTTGGGGTTAGGGCTAGGGTTAGGGTTGGGGTTAGGGCTGGGGTTAGGGTTAGGGTTGGGGTTAGGGCTAGGGTTAGGGTTAGGGTTGTTTTAAAGTGCCCCTATAAAGAAAAGAATAATAAATGATGTTAATCTTTCATCTTGGTTCTCTCCGTTATCCCCTGTCTGTTAAGAAAATTATCATTTGGTCAAGAGCCCCCAGAACAGGTGAGTCTGTGCAAATAAACAAACAGGTCTGCTGTAGTGGTAAGAGCGCCGTCTGGTCTCAGTAAAACGCATCTACCTGTATCCAGCTCTGGGGAGACAGTAACTAGTGTGATCAGCCTGTCCCCAGCTCTGCCCAAGAAACAGCGCAAGTACAGGACAAAGAAATCAACAGAACAAATGGAGGTGCCACCAGAGATCCCTGCTAAAGGTGAACCTTCTGGAACTTTCTTGCCCCGGTGTCTTCTCCTGTATTTGCTGATACAAGGAGCTGACTTTTGAGCATTCCTTTCCAGGAAACTAAATGGTGTGTAAAATAGCAGTGTATGCCATTTTTAACTGCATGCTAACTTCCTTAATGTTTTCCATTTCTAGCACCAATTGCAGACAAGCTGCGAAAACCAAAACTTTTAAAACCTCAGCCTAGAAATATCATTTTGGTAAGTTCCTTGAAAACCACTTGCAAGTTTGTTAAGTAGCCGAATTTTTCGTTTACTTGTGAACGCAGTTTGGCTTTGTAACAGTGCTGGCTGTGATGTTCTAAGCAGAGCTGCGATTTGTTCTAAACTACCTGCTTCCGTTCGCACTGCTGCTTACAGCCAAAGATTGCAGAGGAGAACCTGACGTACGCAGAGCTGGAGCTGATGAAGCCACTGCCAGAGGCCAAAACGTCAAAGACAGGAACCGTCTATGCCCAAATACTTTTTCAGGACAAAATGGTGTAGGATGAGGTCATTGATTGAAATCTATTTATAAACACATTCATTTTGTCAATGTCTGTTATGGTTTGCTAACCACATTTATAAACATAGAATGTTGAATTGTACATACCTTTTTGTACATATATTTACTATTTCTTTTCTTTGTAGCACTCAAACACATTCCACACTGTGACACGAAACGGCGAGCAAAGCAATAATATGGATAAAGATCAGTAATAAACATTCTAATGTTATGTCTGATGTGCACAGCTAACAGCAGCTTATGGGGTTGTATAAACGTCCATCTCTAGCCATCCACTCCCAGAAAACTAGTCCTGTTATCAGAGTCACCCTCTCATCTTGGGGCTAAGCTCAAGTCTCTTCCCCAGACATAGCTAAATTAGTGATCCAAGGTAGGATTTAACTGCCAGCTTGAGTTATAGAAGTAAATGTAGGAAAACACTGAGAAATCTTGTCGACTTTAATATGCCAAGTTAAGGTTTTCTTATCTCTTTACTGGATGTTAAACAAATGTATGAAGTGACTCCTGTCAAGGTAATGTCTGTCATATGTGCATGCGTTAGTGTTTAGACATTTGAACTCCTAACAGCAAAGACACAGAAACCTACATTTAACATTCCTCAGATTTAAATTACAATTAATTGGATAATTGCATTTTTTTCTTTCTTTCTTTCTTTCTTTCTTTCTTTCTTTCTTTCTTTCTTTCTTTCTTTCTTTCTTTCTTTTTTGGAGCTCAATTGCCTTTTGGATTTAACAATGCTACACAAAACACCAAAGACTTTTCATTCCTCTTACAAAAGGCAGAGGTGGGGGGGGCTATTTTGTTCTGTATTCTGTAACGTGCAAAAATCATTTCTACCACACAGATAGAGCGCCGTTAACCCCTCACATTAAGAAGTGGGTACTGGCATGATTATAAACCTCCAGCACATAGGAAAGTTCTTCAACTGTGAAAAAAGGAACAAAAACTGCCCTGAACTACACTGAGCAAGAGGCGGAAAAGAGACACAGCCTTCACCGCTAATAAGAACCATCTGTAAATTCATCACAGAAAGACCATCCTCACCGCCGCCACTGTACGCTGCTCACATTTCACATGTTCCTGCCTGCTTGCTTTCATGAGCGCACTGCAAACGCTGACTGTGATGGGGAGGGTTTATGGAGACATATGAATTTGTGCTACTGTTGTTGACATGGTTCCATAACTGATGTGTACCTTGTATGTTGTTGTTTGTTTTGTACTGGACAGCATAAAAAAAATTATGTAAAGGTGAAATTGTTTTTTCAGATAACAGACATACTGCATTCACAGTATATTAAGGTGTCTTATTGCCTTATTAACATCTTTGCTGTTAATTAACTACTGAAGGTCACAGCTGTCAAGTACACTTGACAAAGGCCATTTTTATCGATGCCTGACAAAAAGTCTTGCTATTCTTTTTTTAGAGAAAGTTTGTATTATTACCTAGAAAATCTCAAAGCTAAAAGTGGGTGGTAATTGTTCCTGTCATCCTTAAACTAAGATTTACAGCAAGCTCAGTGTCTTTTTATGACACCACGGGTAATAAAAACTGTCTGTAACTGTCTCTGGAAAGCTTCAAAATAGGGACATGACTATTCCATTAGTTTTCTTTCTCCTTAATATGTCAACTAACAGTAAACTGGGCTAGACGTCATCATATATCAGCCTACTCAAGTCTACTTTTCAGAAACAAAAGTAGAAGCCAAAAGCACCCGAATAGGCGGTAGTTGGCTTAGAAAAACAAGATTTTCAAATTAGCCTAATGGCCGTCTCTAAGCCAGCAGCTTCTGAACAACCTCCACGTAAACATTTATGAAGTAGGTCAAGTGAGGCTCCAGCCCTGTGGCCTTCCCTACAACTGGGTGCCGTGGAGACCAAACCGGGTGAAAACCACATCCTTCTTCTACTTAAAGAAACACAGCGAGATCCTGGGCCCTTCTCTGCCAGTTTTCCAACACGTGTCTCAAAGTCTAACTCAAGGTCTTCACACTGCTGCCTTTTGTGAAAAAGACTAAACATAATTCTCACAAGAAGGTATTGTGGATAATAGGGGTTGAATGCAAACTAATCATCAGTTTGTGAGAGGCGAAAGTTATTTGCAAGTCATTTGGGAGAGTTACAAAAGGCTTACTGACAGCGGACAGAGACAACTAATTGTGTGTGCTGTGATGGTTAGGACTTCAAGCACTTTAACTCTGGAAAGTTGTGCCACTAGACAGGACACAGGACTTAAAATTAAAGTATTAAGTACTTATTAAAATTAAGTATTGTCTCTGTATTGTAATATTTCTATTACAGCATCTGAGTTTATGAAATAGAATCAGTCTTTCCATTTCACTGAAGGAGTAGCATGTATAAAATATGTTCTTTTACTCTAGTGACTCAAACAGGCACAGAGGAGAGGCAGGTCAGGATTTATTGGGATCAGTCGATCCGTTTCACAACACATATGGTGAGCACATCCAACTAGATCTGAGTTAATTCTGCTCCACAGTAGCGAACAATGACTCCTTCAGCCACCTCCAGGTCATCATCATCATTCTTTCCATCAAAGCTGTTTTGACCAGAGGAGATGAGAGAGTGAATATAGGGAGACAAGAACACATTGTAAAGGACTTCTCAGTTCCAGAAACCAGAGCTTGCCATGTGTTCCCAAGTCTGATGACACACAAACAGAGCTGGGAGACTGGAAGCACTGCAAAGCTCTCCCTAGAGATGATCCAGATCACCTTTCAGAAAGCTACACACACTCCCACAAACCCACACACACACTTACACATGCACAGCACATGCTGTTTGAACCAGATACAAACTATCCTCTTAAAGTACATTACAGATTCAAACTATATCAAAGTACATTATAGATATGTATTAAATTGCATCATTTCATATCACAGATATCGATGACATATAAAGGAAATGACTAAAAGCATTTTTTTCAATTTCATTTCAGTATTCAGAGTGTGAGAATTAGGTTTTTTGTTAAAATTCCTAGACAAATAACACTTTGCAGGAGTATTTTTCAGCACTTATCAGCTTTACAGTCATCTGGATTACTCCAGTAATGAGACCATACTGTGTTGAATGAAATATTATATAATATAGAATATTTTTTAAATATAGATATGTAAATTATATATAATGTAAACATAGACTGTAAAATGAGTTAACCCTGTATTTGTATTCAAATACATTCCACATACACATATTTATCCTAATCGTTTTATATATGTTGTACTTTATCATACAATTGTCGTATACAAACAACCATTCACACATTGCACATGAGAACATTAGACATTTACAAATACAGGAACGTAAGATCGTAAAATGGGGTACTGTTCATTCCCTCGCTATCACCAAACCATAAATTAAGTGATAGATAAACTACCCTAAACCTGGCATCAGAATAAACTTAAAAGGATGCCTTGTGCAATTGTGCAGTTTGTAATTTGGAAACCATGTTGGTATCTGCTGATTTCTACATCAGCTACCATTGAGTCAGGAGGAACATATCATAGACTGATTACAAAATGCTGCTTACTTCACTTCAATTAATCATAGAACACAAAACCATTCAGCAATAAGGAATACATAATAACCAACCAGCAAGTGCTTACGGGAAAATAAATAACATGGTACCAAAAAATCAAGTTACACATTTAATACTTGAAAATGTTGAGGTCATCAGCTCACGCAATGGAAATTGATTAAGCAGAAACAAAGTGTTAATCTCATAAATGGATTTTTTTACTGAACAGACACAAAAACGTCTGACATCATAGTACATGGTTCTAATTCTAAGCCTGAATGTTCCATCTGACTGAATATGAATTTCAGCACTTCAGAGTAAGTTAGATAATTCCTTTTAAATGTTCTTAGTTTAGTGCCCTCTGTTGGTGAGAAAAAGTCACGACAGTTGAACAAGTATTTATGGACTATAACTTGGCAGAGATTCAGAAGTGCTGTGAGTACCATATTCTGTGCAATAATAATATCATATAACTGTTAGTTAAATGAAAAGCTGCCCTACGTTTAATGTAGGTCATATTATTTCAGATGACTGGGTCATTTCAAGCCAGGGCACTTAAAACTCATGCAGCTGTTTTTTTCAGACCTCACTGACTGAAATGTCAGCTTCAAAATAAAAAGGTTTCTTACAGCTGACCTAATGCAACGGTGCATTAAAATATCAGATTATAATCAGTTGGGTCATAATATGACTAGAGTCAGTTAGAGAATAATATCAGAGTAGAGTCAGTTAAAGAGTAATATCAGAGTAGAGTCATTCTGAGAATAATAGAGTCAGTTAGAGAATAATATCAGAGTAGAGTCAGTTAGAGAATAATATCAGAGTAGAGTCAGTTAGAGAATAATATCAGAATAGAGTCCGTGCCATAGCCTGGAGCCAAAACACAAATGTGACCACATTCCAGCCGAGAGCAGAGAATGTCAATAAGAAAAACCTTTATTTTCTGTTGCACTCTGGAGCTTTACAGTATTGTCATTAACATCAACACAATCCCACAATCAAAAGCGCTCCTCCTCCAGTGGGCCTGCGAATACAAAGCAACAGGGACATTCATGTCTGTTGCCTGGAGACTAAAAAAAAACAGAGCCTGCTTAATAGTGTACTCTTTTGAACGCCTAGTAAATGGTAACATTAGGCAACGTGATGCATTTTGTGGAAATGAAGTCAGTCACCACACAGCCATGCTGGTTTTTATTTACAGGGCTTGTGAGAAGGGTTTATGCATAATTGACATGGAAGAACCCTCAACAAAACAAGGACAGTTCTTGAGGAGCTGCTTCTGAGAGCTGTAGACGTTAGGATACCCAGCACTTATCCTGCCTGCTGACCAGACTAAGAACAGCAGGTAAGAATGAGAATTTTTGACAATTTTTGCCTTCAGTCAGTATAGCTGGTGTGGCTTAAGTGTCATAAGTGTTTTTTGAATTCGATTTTACACTGGCAGCTTGCCAAAGAGGTGCTTCAGTATTTGACGGATGGTTACAGAGCACATGTTGAAAGATGTGTCACTAATATTAAATTGTCACTGACATCAAGCTTTCCTAAGCTACCTGTGTTTGTCCTGTTACTATGGGATTTGAGAGCACTGAATGTAAAATGCACGATTAGCCTGTCAGACATGTTTTGTAGTAAGTCTCCTTACTGAATGAAGTGATTTCGTGCATTTATTTAAATCATGCATTTATTTGTAAATTGAAACATTTGAAACATCCCTTTGCTTCACTGTAGTATCTCAGATTGCTTCTTGTAATGATTACAGCGCATGTGTCAAATTATACCCTTAACTGCCAGGTCAAAATGAATAATGCACAATCTGTTTGTAGTACCCTGTCTGGTGTCCTACTGGCAAATTATATGGAGGATCAAGCACTATAAGGACTAAAAGTCCTTGCTCTCCTCCTCCACCCCTCCCCCCCCCCCCAAGTTCTGGTCCATTGGGCTGAAGCTCAGAGTTCCGCACTCAACCCCCTCGGCTGTACACCCTTCTGTTGCAGGAGAGCCTCACAGACAGCCTCCGGTCCACTCCACTCCAACACTTATTGTAGCTGTTTCAATTTGTGCTGGTTTTCAAAGGGTTCCATCTGCAGTAGCTGTCAGCTATGGCATGGAAACACTACTGGAAAGCTGATTTGTCCTCATTGCACGTGCAGATGGCATGAATAAGCATGCGGTAGTGGAGCAAGGACTGTGGGTTGTTGGCAGTAAAATCAAACTGGAGGCAGAGTTGGTAGAGAAAAAGTATCTGTAGAGAGTATTAAGCTCCCAACTGACTGATTTGTTCTGCTCTTCCCTGTTTACAGGCCTTATGGGGAAGGGGAAAATAAAACCAAGTGAACCAAAAGGCAAAAAGATCACGTTGAAGATGGCCAGGAATGCTGTGAAGCTCACAATGGATGGCAAGAGGCGTCTGGACCTCAGCAACATGGAGATCACCACCTTCCCCAAGTGCATTCTGAAGCTGTGCGACGTGGACGAGCTGGACCTGAGCCGTAACATGCTGAAGAAGATTCCAAACAGCATCGACAGCTTTGTCAACCTGCGCTGGCTGGACCTCCACAGCAACCACCTGGAACAGCTCCCCGAAGCCATCGGCCGCCTGCAGAGACTGCAGAACCTTAACGTGTGCAACAACCTGCTGACCACCCATGGCATCCCCCATGAGCTGGGCCTTCTCCGGAATCTGCGCAGCCTCAACCTAGGCTTGAACCGCATCGAGCGTCTGCCATCCTGCGTGGGCGCCCTTAAGGAGCTCCGAGAGCTGGGCCTCTTCAACAACCTCCTGATAGATCTGCCGAAGTGGCTCCAACAGCTTCCCAACCTGCACGCCCTCAACATCAAGTGCAACCCCTTTCCTCCAGACACGCCCCCCGAGCTGGACCCCATTCGGAGAGTGGACTGCCTCTACCTGGTCAGGGAGTCCTGCCTGTGCAGCAGTTGCCTCCAGAAGTGTAAGGAGGAGAGAAGAACAATGGAGAGCAGGCAGAGTGCAGGTCCAATAAAAAGGAAGGCCATCATCACCAGGCTGGTCACTCCAAACTCTGTGGTGCAGAACAATCAAACGGGGCGTTTATAAAGGTGGCAGCAAAACTGTGCCAAGAGAGGCGTGTGTCACAAATCCAAATCCAAAACATCAGTAGGTTCAGTAGGCATGCCTGGTTCTGCTGGGTCAGGGAGATGTTTTTGGAACTATTTTGTGTGGAAAAAAAGCATTAATAATAAAAAAACACATTGTTAATTATGAATCATCTAGTCAGTTCATCAAGAAAATATCTGAGGAATGAAAGAAAGTGAAAAATAAAAACACTGAAAGAAAGTGAGAGGGCAAGTGAGGGAGAGAGGAGGAGAGGGAGGAGGAGAGAGAATAAGAAAGTGAGAGAGCAGGAAAGAGACAGAAAGAGAAAAAGAGTGAGTTCCATCAGGGTGGAAGTCCCAGTTCTCATCATGAGCAGCCATGCAGCCTCCCACAGGATCTCAGAAAATGATGAGGGCCGTTTACCTTCTGCCTCATCTACGCAGGATATAACGGTGGATGCATAAAGTCACTGATAAGCTGCCAGTGTGTCTAGAGGATTAATGGCGTTCAGTGTCTGAATGGGTGTTTATGCTGCTTGGCTAATCAGACTAGTGCAGCCTTTATAAACAGCTCAAAAATCCAATAATGCACTGAAGGACTAATGTCCTTTATTGATGTCACTGTGTGCAGATTTCATTACCAATTCCAGGACTCGGTTCCTTGAATGTGCGCGTTCATCTCTGAATATGAAGTGTTGCTATGGGCCTCCAGGTTACACCAGTGGAGCAGCACAAATCTAAGACTCTCCGGTCTTTAACAAAAAATCCTTCCTGTTCTAATGACCACCTCCCCCAAATTTAGAAACATGATACTATTATTGTCACAGTGTGATGTTTCATTGGAAATGAGTTAACCCTTTCCACATTTTGCACTTACCTGAATCTTAATAGATAAGAATCCAGTTTTTTTCTCCCATTATTAATGTTAATCTAAGTGATAATTGACCAGTGAGAATTAAACCCACTGATAACCACTGAAATGACACTTCAAATGGCAACTTCATATTACAACACTGAAAGAATTATAATTTACATCTACAACTGATGACCGAATTTGCATTTCTCATGAGAGACAGCTAATTAAAGCTAATTAAAGCTAATTAAAGCTAATTAAAGCTAAGGTCACTTGTATTGATTGTGTTGGATGTCATATTTCTCACATTCACTATAAACGAAATGACAGATTCTATGTCTGCTGATAATTATACAGCAGTTATAACGAAGCTATACAGGATCATTTCTCTTCCTTTGGTAAATAAACAGGACCAATTACTGGAAGATTACTGGAACAGTCCTGTTCTTTCTGGATGAATTTGGAAGGTGTGTGGGCCGTTATGCAAACACGGATGAGTCTATGTGCTGTTAATAACCCAAAGGTAAAATCGTTAATATGGTTAAAATCTCTTTAAGTGTAGCCCACACCTATCAGATTTCACACTGGATCAACACACTTCATCTTTCCATGTTACAGCAACATGATACCCAGCTGCAGAACCATGCGCAGAATCAGAATGATGATTTTGTGTGCCTGTTAAAGTTCTGCTGAAACCAAGCAGTACACGCCAATCATCTGGAATAAAATAAAAAAGCCTTGTGTTTAAAAGACATTGAGCTGTTATCTTCAAGCCAACCATACATCATCAAACAAAAAACAAGTTCCGTAGAGTGTAGAACCTAAAAAAGCCATCGATTCTGAGGTGATTTAATAACCCATTAATGGCCTGAAATGTCTATGATTTTCACAGCAGACACCTGATACATGTAGACCAGAAAATGTTTACAGCAGGATTATAGCAAATATTTTTTTTTTCATAAAATAAAGATGTTTTTCTTCTCCATTACACATTTTATAGACTCAAAAAGACCATGATCTCTTTCATTATCTCGTTCATGTGATGTCCTTGACAACCATGTTTACCAGACATTGCTTGCTTTAAGTGTTAGATATCAGACGACATGTAAACTGAATTTTGAACACCACACAGTTCTATTGCTTTTGCGGTGTCTCCGATTTCAAATGGTTTAAAATGAAACTAAAAATACGAACTTAGAAACCAAATTGCATGTTTGTGTTCGACAGGGACGCCTGTAGCCTATACAGAACATTCAAACTGCATCCCAAAAACATCCCACTTAAACAGAGAAAGTATATGACTGGACACACAGTGCTCATGGGAAATGTAAACAGTTCAGGAAAACAAACGCCCTGAAATCAGGCCGTCAGATGCATGAACAGAGCTGTAGATCTAAATTGCTCTCAGCAGTTAACAAATATCTTGTGCGATATACATGATTTTCACTGAATGTTGAAAGACCATCAGATCGCATGTCGGAGATGAAGAGAAACAAAGAAACATCAAAAAAGCGCGTTGCCTGAGGATGAGGAGCATGTATGGGAACTGACATGCATGCAATTAGACTCGGGTTGGATCTGGAGCGCCCAGCGGCGTTCGGGCTACTGTAGGCGGCGTCATGGAAGCCAGCGTTGGGGTTCCCTCCCTCCCCCACCTTGTTTACACAAGGAGCAGCTGTGGTCCGCAGGGCTGATTCAATTGAAGTGGCAGAGCAGGAGCTATTATCTACCAAAGCGGGGTGGGTGGGGGTAAAGGGTAACGTGGGTGCAGACTCAGAGGGACAGAGAAAGAGAATAGAGAAGGACCATAGGGTGAGGCCTGAGGAGAAAAAAGGGAACGGGGGGAGGACGTTAAACTGAGATTTATATGTGAACGAGGAAAAAAAAGGTTGAGGCGGAGAGAAAAGAGAGGGAGAGGGAGGGAGAGCGACGGGGGGGGGGGGGGGGG
>JAOXYF010000012.1:14562141-14577913 GCA_028565775.1 Sternarchorhynchus goeldii | reverse complement strand
CTGTAACATCAAGTGTCTAGGCCTTAACAAGGATGTAATGTCTGTAACATCAAGTGTCTAGGCCTTAACAAGGATGTAATGTCTGTAACATCAAGTGTCTAGGCCTTAACAAGGATGTCATGCCTGTAACATCAAGTGTCTAGGTCTTAACAAGGATGTCATGCCTGTAACATCAAGTGTCTAGGTAAGAGGGAAGAGTGATATATAAATGTTAATTTTTTTGTATATGATAGAAATTTATATTTCTGAAACATAGAGCAAGATTTATCACAAGTCAGATAATATATGCTCATGGATAAATGTAATTGTTATGATATTCCTCGTAATGTCTTTTTGGGTGCAGCAATCCCTCACCCCATTTTTCCAGACTTTTCCAGACTAACTTCAAGACTAGCTAAGTAGCAGATGGTGAATAGGTGATTAATTTTGATATGTTTAAGTACAGCTGATGCTCTTAAAGTCACCTTGTTTCTTGTGATGCCCTCACTGTGCTGGTAATACGGAGGGAAAAAAACAAAAGCCGTGGCAGCTCCTCGTTAGTGCAAACCCTTGTTCACCATTGGCTGACTAATAACAGTCAAAGGCAATTAGAGGAAGTCTTAATGCAAACAGCTAGGAGACATCACCATGGTGTGAAAAGCGGAGGAAAACATGTCACTGCTGTAAGACGATGTGGGTGTTGAACAGTTCCTCCTGTTTAAAATGAGATGTGCTTATTTGTAATGGCTGGATGTGGGATTTGGCTTTGAACCAGGTATAATGAGCACTGTAATTCTGGAAAATATTTCTCCTGTTAATTTTCACATATTGATGTAAACAGAAACTATTTAGGCACTGTGACAACAGAGGGTTTCAAATTACAACAGACATAATAAAATGTTTAATGTGGATACCTGATACCTTTTGAGTTAGCAAGTCACAGGGCTGTAACATAAGTATACCACCAGAATTATTTGTTGATGAGGTAAAACACAATATTTCCAAAGGCATCATCCCTAAGGTAGTTTTATGACACCATTGCTGCATCAGAAGTGGCATTAATTGGCTTTAATTAATAACATTAGCGGCTTTCATTATTCCTACAATAACACTGTTTTGAATGTGTATAGCAATTGAGAGAACACAGGAATGGAAATTGATTTGTGTAGAAAAGAGGATATACAGCTTTAAAAAACATTATTATTAAAAAAAGATCATTATTTGAAGGAGATCTTTGATGGCTTAATATTGCAGCCAGGCATGTTTAGCACATGGTTGTGGATGGTCTCTCTTTGCGCCCTGGTAGGCATCACATTCATGAACCTGTCAAAGTTGCTTGAGTCACCAATGGCCCTCTAGAAGAGGAGGAGGTGTGGGCCCTCCTCCTGGGAGCAGCTGAAGCCTTCTAGAAGAGGAAGAGGTGTGGGCCCTCCTCCTGGGAACAGCTAAAGCCTTGGCAGGCATCTCAAATAAAGCTACATATACTCCAGATGTCCACAAAAGTTCAGACTATTGGGATTGAAGCTGTTTGGAGGAGCTTCTTAATGCATCAGATGTTCCATAAATTTCAAACGACACTTCATGGTACTTAAATCAGCTTTTTTGTCCCCTGATGAAACTATACGATCAGGCAGAATCAGGAACATAATATGGTTTGCTGTCCCCAGGACCTGGCAGCCTGTGCAGTACAGTCAACCCTCAGTCTTGGCCACTCCCATCTTATCATTTTTTTTACTCCCATCTATCATTTTATTTTAAATCATTTTATGAGTTTATCTCCCTTAACTGTTATTTCAGTTTAACACAGCTAGTGCTTTAGAAGCATTAAGAATGGTTTTGTGCTTCTGTTTTGTGTGTGTGTGTTCACGGTTTTGCTTTTTGTACATGAAAACCTCAGAATAGCCTAACTGCTTGTCAAGCATAATATAATCTTGCTGGTGTGATAATAAAACAGATGATTCTTAGAGCAGCTGCATGTTTATGTTCTTGAGAGGTATGCTTGTGCTCAGGTCTCTTGCAGCACTCCAGGACGTTGACTGACTGAACCAACACAAAACGACAAAAGTGTGGTGTTTCAGATTGATAAAAGTAAGGAAATGGACGTAGTTTAGGGTTGTTACATACTTGTGTTACTTAAATGTTACTTGTTCTTGTAATGCTTTTTCTTCTAAAAGCGTGTCAGCTGTGCCATCACTTGAAGAGGCTTCCACTGAGCATGTGCGAAGAAGTGGCTTATAACCAACTGCTCCTGCTGGCCGTGCTGGAGACATGTGAAGAACATTTCCTGCCTTCCCCCAGGCAGGCAGCAGGTCTGGGCCATCCTACCGGACCTTTTTTTACAGACTGAAGTTTTGAGATGGATTGATGGTAGCTGTAATTTTCCATGGTGATAGTGACTAAATAGTGATAAAGGTGGTGATTGTGTGATTTTACTTATGTGTAGGTTTAGGGTGAAGTTGTCCACATGATTTCTCCCTTTTCAAGATCTATGTTCAAATAGATTTTTAAATGGATTCTACACTTACTAGAACACAATAAATGTTACTATAGTAACAGATGCTATATGTATTATTATAAGTTATTGCAAAGACACATTGTTGAAACAGGTTAGCTCATTTTAGTTGTTTCTAAATAATACTGGTCCATACAGGATAATTTTGTCCAGAATTACTTAAAAAAAAACAATCACAATTCCCAGTCCCCAATCACAGGTCATGACCACGCTCCCATTCCCAATCACCTGTTTATTAATCATCACCTACACCTGTTCCCTGTTCTCTCTTATCCCCTCTTCAGTGCTATGTGTTGGATTCACCACAGCTACGTGCTTCTCCCTGCGTGACCTTTTATCGAAGCTGCTGCTTCCTCTCTGAACTCTTTTACACTTAAGTACCACTTTGGTTTTGCATTTTGTTCATCATGCTGCTTCTTCCACTGCTTCGTCTCAACATGTCACAGTATCAAGGTCATAAATTATGAAATCACAGAGCACTGCCACTATTTTTAAAAGAGAAATTGATCATTTATACAAGAAAAAATACAAACAGTATATATTGAAAGCCTTTGTGTAGGTCAATATGTTTTCTTATGTTTACCCTACACATGCACTGTTTAATTAGATTATTCTGCTCTATTAACAAGTCAATTGATAAGAACCAGGCTTTGTAGCAAAGACAGCTACCTGCTTATCTTAACTGTAACACAATATTAGACATAGAAGGGCTTCTGGGACCTGTGGTCTTTTACCTGTGTTTTGAAGGCTCCATTCCAAAATCCACTTGGCCTCCAAAAGGAAACATCTCAGCGTCTCATGCTTTTCAGGCTAAATTTAACAGGGAAACAAAATACACAGTTCCACCAGGCCTGGTTTGTTGTCATTTCCAGCTACCAGACCTCATGAGACAAAGAGACGTCAAAGCTTTCGAGCATTTGCCTGTCGAAATGAGGTGGAACGAGGAGTCTGACGTGGCCTTTGTATTTCCTGGAAGCCGCCCATGTTGCAGACGCAGCCCCAGCACGTGGCTGGGCCACGGCCAGACCACACTGGGCCCAGCCAGCATACTGGAACTCAGCTCCGGACTGGATCGGTCGCATGGCTCCTCTCTCGCTCTCAGCAAGAGGAAGTTGAAGGTAAGGTGAGCTTTAAGCCAAATGAAAACAACCAGCGCATGATTTGTGGCATCCACTCGTTGTGAAGGTATTTTGTGCCACTGGCATGGAAGTGTTTAGAATGTTCAAAACTGAGGTGCTGAAGTTGTGTTTCCCTTTGCAGGATATGGGGTCAAAGTTTGTTCCAGTGCTGAATGAGCTGGTTACTATTTTGGAACTGCCCAATTCCATTGTGGTGAGTTTCACGTTATTAAGAGCAAGATGGAACAGCACCATGGTGTGAGGACTAAATGTGCTGTATACCAATGTTTCCCACCCTGGAGCCGCCTGGATTGCTGGAGTGTTGCCAGCTGTTTGGCTACATTTATTATGTTTCATGTCTGCTCTCTACCTCTCACTGCACCTCAGCAGTCACTAAAAGGGAAGTTGTATCTGACCCAAAGAAACTTGAGAACGAACATCCTGGTCAAGTGTGATGTCAGTTCTCGATGAGGGGATGTATTTGAGAGGACTATTGATCGTTGTAACCTGGTAGAGCATGTCTACTTTGGCCCTGCCTACAGTGATGGTACTGTGTGTTGATGTCAGTTATGATAAGTTCAAAGGTTTAAAGTTTCAGCATCTTGGAATATTGGATAAGTTACCACAGCATGTATCGTTTCTCTTTCTCTAGACGATGAATTCTTCTTTCTTGAGAATGAAACCAAAATCTTCAAAGTTGCCCCAGAGAGCAGGAAAAAACCCTCTATCATCAGATTCATCCTTTACTTCCAAATCAAATGTTTAATCTGTGACACAACTCTCCTTTTGAAAGGCTTTGTCCACATCATTTCCTGTGTGTAATTTGCATCACATCCTGAATGTACTTTGCCTCACACAATGAATTTACATGCTCTCAGTTTTTGCTTTTCTGGCAGATACAAGGCATCCCAACAACAGCACTACCTGCAAGGAAGGATATTCTGGAGTATAGGCTGGTCTCTAATGAGGAGACTGGTGTGGTTCTTGGTGTATTGGTTCTCCAAGATGAACTTGGGGACAGTATGCCTGAGGTTGCTCTATGCTGGTGAGGAAAAATGTTTTCTAGCCTCTTTGAGCTTGTTTATAGCAGTCCAATCATTCCCAGTACAGTGGTCTTCAAAAACATGCAGAGATTAATAATTGCAGCAGAATATCCCTAACAATCATGACAAACTGTGTAGGAGAACCACATGAATTGGTTTGGAAACTGCAGATGTAGTGAATCTGGCCTATGGTCACTCTATCTGTATTTGTCTTTGAAAATAACAGTGTCTTTGAGGTCCATGAGAGGAACAACTGTAGGAGCATTACGCTCCAAGGAAAATCCTGGAAAAATGGCTTTTCCATGTCTGAAAGGAGTTACACACCCACACTTCAAACATAGTAAGGAAGGCTGAGGGAGACATTCTCATGGTAAAACACACTTTTTTCACATAACAATCTTGGTAGTTGTAGAATTGTGATAATCATCAATTATTAATCTTTACAGTATTTTTTAAAGAAAAAATATTTTCATATTGAGCCATATTTGTAATTGTGTATCTCACTGTGTATATTTTTGATTTTTTTTAATATTGATTTTTTTTTTGTAAAATATATAATGATATGCTTTCTAGATTCACTGATGGCGTGATGGTATGAAAAGTATCTTTTGCCATTTGGATTTCTTCATTGATTATTAAGCTTTAGTTTTTAATGTGGTTTTAAGAAATGCAGTTAGATTTTGGACAACTACAGGCCTGGGCAGGTTTTTGTTTTTTTGGGGGTTTTTTTTGAACGGCTGCTCGTTCCGATTTCCTGTTTCCTCTTTAGCCAGTTTGGCTTTGGCAGCAAGTTTTTGCACGACTGTCCATGTCCACAGGCCGACCAACAGCTTCCGCAGTGTGGGCTTCTGTTCCACCGAGTGGCCCATGAGAAGAATCCCGTGTCTGGAGAACTGGTTCGGTGGGGGTGTACGCCAAAGAAGTCGTTGTGTACAAAGTTAAAAATAACTCATGTTCTGCAGGTCTTAAGTTCCAGGGGAGGCAGGCTGTCAGTATCTTTGCAGTTGTAAGTGCACCCCAGCAAAATCCCAACTGCAAAAATCTTATCCATTTACTGTAGTAAAATAATTACTGAAAATAACCTACCAATAATATATTAAACTTTTTTAAACAGGCAACTGCTTCACTTTTTTATATTACATATTTACCACCACATCAACTGGCCTGGTCATCATCAGGTAGTGTGGAACATAGGAAACATAAAGATTAAATAATTACACTTCTAAATTATGAAGTATACCATCATCAGTTAACAAGGCATGAGGACAGGTGTGTGGATATCAAGAAGAACCATGTGGTCAGCATTGAGTAAATTAGCAAAGATCAACTAAAATGTTCCCACATGTTGCTAGCTACATCCCATTATCCATTATTAGCTCAACCCTATTAGTGTTACTATTAGTGTTATTGAACTCATTACGTCTTAAGGATGTCCCTGTCCCTGTAGAGTTTCACTTTCTGCTGACACCAGAATCCTTAAAACAACAATTCTATAGCATGCTATTAAAGACTGAACTGTTATTTATTCTTCATATCATAAACAATACATTACAACATGAGGTCTGGATCAAAGAACTGAACAGAAAAGCACCTTCTTCTGTCTCAAGAAAAGCTCTTTTAATGATTATTAAGTATATGTACACTTCTATAGGTGTAGGAAGAAAACTTTTTATAGGCTTTATCTTCCTGGCCATCTTTTCTTTTAATCTCACAACGTTGGGATACTTCAACATTGCTTAGAGGTCCTGAAACTGTCTATGTTACTCTTAAGACTGATCCCAAATCAGGCCTTAGTTAAGGATGATGAAACACTTGATGAAGTCGTCCATTATTTTCAATCTATGTTGTTTTTTAAACTTTGGCGGTAGGCATGGTAATTGTTGAAGACTTTGTTTATTGCCTCTGCTGTTCCAGGAGAACGAGCTGGCAGAGATGGACATATCACAACCTGTTGTACACACCATATTTAGTGAGAAGGAATCAGTTTAATGTTATTAACATTATTGATCCACAATCAGTATGCAGAGTGGAGAAACATTACCAACTCTAAACAAGTTTTCCCAACTGTTAACATGCATGTCAAAATGGTGCCCTCTGGTGGTCATTTTCCCCCTCTCAGGCGGTAGGTCTCTGAACCAGACCAGTTTGGAAGGAGGCCCTTCAGTGAAGAAGCAGAAATCATATAAAACAACTCCAACCAAGTAGTGCTCATCTTCTATGCAAAGGTATGAGTTAAGTTCTATACTGTGTCGTTTCTTTTTACCACCCATCAAGGACATTGCAAAATTCACATTTATTTAACCTATTAAATCTAAAAGTAATTTAGTGGGTAAAAAAAGACATTTTCTTAATATATTTTGTGAATATTTTGGCATATTATGTGAAACTAACATTAAATTGTCAGTAAATTGTGTGTACCAGTGGGCACATACTTTATGAAAGCAGATGTTAAATTAACTGATTCTCTTTCATTACTAATCAAAAATGTTCCTTCAGAACATTCAAGATGGCTGTGAGTGGCAAATGGGTGTCAGTGAGCGATTCACAGAGCTCTCTCCATGCAGGAAATCTCTCCACACAGACAGCCAGGATGAACTGGTTAGAGTGATCACACTGAAAACTGGAAGCAGACTCCCAATGCCTGAAGAGCACATCCCCAGTACACACACACACACTCTTTGAAAAAGCATCACATATGTATTATTTAAGAAAACTGTAAATGTCCCAATACACCATAAGTCAATGTATCCAGACTGCTTTTTCTAAGTTTTTCTAAGGGAGCCAGTGGAGTTGCTGGAGCACAGGAGTGATGTGTGCAATGTGTTTGGTGGATGTAAGGATTCTAACTGCTGAATTTTGGATATACTGAAGATGGCTGATCAGTTTAGCAAAAGCTGAATGACTACTTTTTAAAAAAAAGGGAGTTTTAGTAGTCAGTGTGTGGAAAATGAAGACATTGATCAACATTCTTTCATCATCATCCCTAGCCATGAAACCTGGGTGTGCGATACTGAGCTGGTGATGAAATACAGTTTTAGTGATTAACTTAATGTGAGATTCAAAGGTGAATGAAGAGTCAAGGAGACAGACAATGTTTTTAATAACTTGAGCTACAGCCTATTAACCTTCAATATCAACACTGAAGGTTGACACAGGAGAAAGTAATGATTTAGAATGTACTATTAAAACTTTTGTTTAATCAGCATTGAGTTTCAGGTAGTTGTTATGCAGCCAGAGTTTTAAATCTGTATTACATGACCTCAGAGCCTGGGCAGTGAGGGAAGCAGTGCTGATATAGATCCGAATGTCGTCAGCACAGCTATAAAATTTAAGACCATGATTGTGAATAATCTGGCAGAGTGTAGAAGTATATAAAATAAAAAGGTGAAGTCCGAGGAGAGCTCCCCGGAGTACACATTGATCAACAGGGGCCTTAGATGATTTGTGAGAGCCTACTGCAATTAATTGTTGTCTATTAGCAAGATTTACATGACAATTTAATTAATTCTCTATAGTTGTGCCCTCTAAACACTTACTAAAACAAGCCTTGAGCATGGAAAGTACTATGCTTCTAACTTGAGACTTCCCCTTTGTGCAGTAAGAATTGTTGGATGGCTTGACTCAAATTGACTCAAAATTTTACTCAAAGCTGTTGAATATAAAACAGTTTAGTTGTAAATCAATGATTAGCAACTCTTGAAAAGGTCATCCATGGCTAGTTCATTAAGCACTATAAAACATTCCAGAGATGACTGAGATCCACAAGTAGATGGAGAGGGAAAAGAAAATTCCTTGACAGTGGCTTAAGAGCAGAAATGAAGAAAATTGGAACATAAGTGAATGCCCAAGTTTATTATATTATTACACCAAATGGAAAGCTGAAAACATATTTAGTATAGAAAAGTCAGAAAATAAACATCGCATGGACAGAGTGTATATAGTATGAACAATTAAAAACACTATGCTAAAGTTTGCTGCAGAGAGCAAAGAATTATTCCAGTGCAAACAGCAAACCAAGATCCAGACAGATAGATCCTGAAGATGTGTCCTAGCCATGAGGCAGGTCCAGAGACCTGGGAGTCACTGGAATTGTGGTTTATAAATGAATATCTTCATTAAATTATTGGTATTGCTTATCATAAAGCTGTGCTGAGATTCAGAACTGTTTGTTGTCCATCAGGTCAAATATGAATGACTCACATAGACTTGTGGCATAGTTCCAGTGATGGTGTACATTTGTATCTCTTTGCTGTGAAGCAGGTGATCAACTCTTCAAGGTGGATTAAACTGCAGGGATGCACAGGTCAGCAGGTATCTGCATTCGACACCAGTGAACTCACCCCACCCTCACTCTACATGGTCACGTTCACACTGGACATGGTGGCTACAGCTCCTGGTCGTTCCAGTGTTTACAAGGACACGTTGTATATTATCTGGGTTAGCTTGCTATCATTTTTGAATACTTTTAAAAAGAAGATGCTTGCTCATCTCGCTAAGCTTACAAAATAAAGTGTTCAAGCACTTCTGAGTACAATGAGCTAATGTTAAATTTCATGTTCATGTTAAATTTCCATAAGCATATTTATACATTAACCATGTTTCACCCTTTGATTAGTAGTAACTTACTAAAAGGTGTATTTTTGTACCATTAAGACATGGTTCATTTAAAAATGATCATAGCCACTTAGGAAGCACATAAAATTCTAAGAAATGTTTTTAAGCTTTGTTTAATAATATAAATAATAAAAATATAAATAATATAAATCCCTTAAAAATTCACACAAGCACTTGCAGTCATCAAGCCCTGTATCATTTAAATAGTTGTTTTAATGGATTAACCTGCATGCGAGGATTAAAGAAGCCAGAGAGGCCCGTCAATACGGGGTGAGTTGGTTCGTGAGTTAGTTCCATCTGCTGTGATCTTTCAGGCGGTGACTCTTGTTCCGGGGAGCGATGACGCTGTCATCACAGCCTGGGCTCCCCAACTGCCAAACCCGGCAATACAGATGTGTCCTGACCTCACATCTCGAGCACACAGTGGATGTGTCCTGACCTCATGTCTCGAGCACACAGCGGATGTGTCCTGACCTCACGTCTCGAGCACACAGCGGATGTGTCCTGACCTCACGTCTCGAGCACACTGTGGGCATACAGTTGAGGTATCATCAGGGTTGGAATTATACCACTGAAAGTCTGTGATCCAAAAAAATCCTGAAAAACTGGCAAACTTTCCCAAATTCAACTGGAGTTTTAATCTAATAGGAGTTTTATTCTAATAGGAAAGCTTCAAATAATTACTTCAAATAATGTGTGGAGAACTGATTTTTCTTTTGACACTGTGAGATACTTTGATTCCCTATAGTTTTACTAAATTGCTTGAACTCAGTTACTTAAGGTAATGAACCTCAGATTTTTCCACAATTTTCAGTTTAGACATATGAAACTTCAATGGGCACAGTGCATTTCTGTGACTCACTCTCACATGACAGATGGAAGTTTCCACTTTAGTGGAATTGGTGACGAGGTTTTGATAGGTATGATAGTGTTTCTAAGCCAGGGGTGACCAACCTTTCTGAAACTGAGAGCTACTTCTTGGAACCAATTAATGCGGAGGGCTACCAGTTTGATACACATTTGTGAAATCACAAATTTGCTCAATTTTGCTTCACATAGATGAATATCATTAATTATTAATAACATATAATTAAAGGTATAATTATATGTTATTATTAATAATTAATTATATTCATCTATGTCAAGACACTGATCATGTTAATGATTTCTCACAATAATTATGAACAATTTGGTGAATGATGCAGTGGTAATGCAAAAAGTTTGGGAACTCTGTGTCACTTTTACAGTGAGCGATGAATCCTGTATGTCGGCCAATCATAGCAGGAGCCCCGTCGGTACTCACTGATACCAGCTTTTCCAACGGTACCTTTTTCTCCGCAAAAAAATCCTTCACCGCGTTATAGATGTCAACTCCTATCGTAGTTGTGTTTAGGGGCAGCAGTGTCAGAAGTTCTTCTTTTGTAGAGAAATCATCAAACACCATCCGGATAAAGGTCATCAGCTGCGCTGTACTGCTACTGTCCACGGACTCGTCACACTGGAGGCTAAACCACCAAAGATCCCGGTCATACCCGACACTCTTCTAACCATTGCAGTTGCCCCCAGTTGGACATCGGAGAGAGTGGAGATTACATCAGTTCCACATTTCTCGTCTTTAAGCACACTGTTTGCGATTATCATCATTGCTTCTTTGAAAATCTCCCCGTCTGAAAATGCCTTCTTTTTCTTGATCAAGAACTGTGTAGCTCTAAATGAGGCTTCGGTTGCTTTTTGGGAGCTTCTCACCAGCCTCGTGAAAAAAGACTGTTGTTTGCACAAAGCTGCTTTTAACTCGTGGGCCTTTTCCTCTCGTAGTGCGCTGCCCGGTGGGTAGTTAGCATGGTAGCTTGTGTGACACGTCCTGAAATGTCTCTCCACATTGTGCCGTCGCCACCGTCGCCCCGCAAATGAGACACACGCAGGAATCTTTTACAGTCGTAAAAAAGAACTCTTCCTCCCATTCACTGTGAAAATGATATGTTTTCTTTCTTTTTTCTGCCATGTTGTCAGGAGTAAATCATCGCCTCACCTTCACTGCGCCCGCTAGCTAGTCTCCACACGGCAACCGCGGGCAATCTCTAATATGTCTAATATGTAACATTTTAAATGGTTTTTTTTTAATATTGTCATTTTCAAGTTTACACCAATGCAAGGGTGATTTAAAAAAGAATAGCAAAAAAAGATGCAGCTCATTGGTATGTGGCACTATAGTGAGCTATTTTTAGAGCAGGCCCGCGGGCGACCTGGTGTCCACGGGCACCATGTTGGTGACCCCCGTCTAAGCATTATCTTTATGCAAACGGACAGAAAGACGTCAGAATAAAGGTTAGCCACTAGGGGGCAGAAGAGTCTTAAATTAGTTTCTTCGGATCCCTACACAAAGCACAAAAGCTGCTTGTCTTCTGGATTTGTTTACATCGTTTCCTCCCCCCCCATTTTATACAGTCCGTTTTCCTATAATCCATAAGTCTTAACAGTACTTCAGTGATCGTTTTCATTTAATCTATTTTCACAGGTTGCTTTGTTTTACTTTGTTTAGTTTATTCATCATTACCTACTAACTTGCTAATATTCAAAGCTGCCTTCGTTAAATATCCTGTTAGTTTTCATTTACGGTAGTTGTCCGTGATGTGCTTCAAGCAATATTTTTTATAATGCAAAAACAATTCTGAAATTAATCTTTTTTCATAAGCTACTTATTAGTTTTCTAAGTTTTACTCAGATTTGAACTGTAACTGGTATATACCAAGAATAGGCATGTTAAACAACTCCAGACGTGGGTTTATCTCTGGTAGTTGATCGTTTAGTGTCATTTATTGGCCACTTTGTCATGTTATCTGATTAGTAGGTAAAAGGAGTAGTCTGGTGAACTTGCAAGCTGTAATTTCAATACCTGTATTACATTAACTAACAAGTTAAAAATCCAGGGGTCCAGAGCTGAATACCTTTGATCTAAAAGCTTATGCATTAAATACTGTATATACTATGGCACAAGGCAGTATATGAACAAAATAGAGCCTAAAGCACAATAGGCCAAGCATGTTAACTTTAAGCAGCACATGTTTACATCCTATAAACAACAAGCAAAACTGGCTCTGACAAGTTCAAATGCCCCTGAAACACAGTTTGACCCCATAAAACAGCAGTCACGTTCCCCAGGGCTGTAGTGTGGGTCCATTGTCGTTTGGAGGTCTTCGTGGAGATGACTCCTTTGTTGCTGTAAGAGGAACCCTTCACCTTCACTCATAAATAAAGGTTTCTGTATGCTGTTGAAATTTGCACTGTGCATCTGGATCCCATTTGTAAGCAAGTTGCCTCATAAATGATGTAAATGAACCCAAATGGTTTTAGCTAAGGAGCAGCAATAAGTGGCAGCCTCTAGTCTCCTTAGTCCCGCTATGATAAAGTGTCTAAAGTATCTATCTGGAACTCCGTGAAGATGATCAGGTGACCATTTCACATACTGATGGATTGCCCATAAAAGCCGCATGCAGTTTGGCCAACTAGCAATGGAGATGTTCAGGATCTGCATCAACATCATGCATTAAGTAGTACAAACAACAAAGATGTGCCTTTTCCTGAGCTGACATACCAATCTAAATGAAAGCTTCAGTAAGCTCAGAATGAAACTTCAATTAAAAAAAATCCAACCTATTAAATATATGCATAATTCAATACAAAAACAAATTGTCATTTATTTGGATGAAATATGAGACCTCAAGAACTATAAAATATATACTGTATAATCAGCTGTAAATACTTTGTCTATATGCCAGAAGAAAAATTGTTGACATTTTCCACTGTTATAATGTATCACTTAGGCAGTCTCACGTGCTTTTACAGGTATGGTGCGTGCGTGTGACGATTTCAGTCCAGCCAGCAGGCTATTAAAGTCAAGCATGTTAATGATTTAAATGGCCTAGTGTGAAGAAAAGTGGCACAGGTTCCACATCACTAAAATCACTGCAAGCAGGCAGTTGGAAGGATGTTCGAAGAACCTGTGGAGCAAAAGAAACCCCCAGAAACACACGGGAGAACTCGTTTGTGCAGGGATGTTGATGTAACGTGTAACAGAGTGAGCAGATGCACAGTTGGCACAAGACACAAGTGTGCAAGCGTGTTGACGTGGCTGTGCGGTGTGCGGTTACTCCAGCGACAGTGCTGGAACACACCAGAGGCCCTGCCTGAGCGGAAATTCATATCACGAGCCTCTCCACTTCAGGAAAAGAAAACAACCCAGAGGAAAACAGATACTTTATGCCTTCAGGACTTATTTTAGTATTATGCATAAAATTCAAACCAGGAGCTGTTATACCAGAACATGGGACAATGTCACAAGGGCAATGTGATCTCTGGATTTTTTATTTGTATATCATTTTAGTCCAAAGTTTGCATAAATTACAGTGTGTATAAGAAATGTCCTTTGATTCTGTGGATTACTATATAGTATATGTGTGTACATCTAGTAGTCAATGAACCACACATTTCTAGTTGATTCTAATGTTGCAAGAGAATTCTTAGCTTTTTTAAAAGGACAAAGTAATTATTAGCCAGTTTTCTATTTGATGTTTTTCTGTCTTGAAATAATTATCTGGTAGCAGACTACTTGATATATAACCAGAGTCTTTCTGATTTTCACACTAGTTTTAGGTTTCATTCCTCAGGGTCCTCCCCGTTGTTACCTACAAAGGGCTTAAAAACAGCTGTTTGTCTTATTAATGACTAGCTTTAGGTTTTATTGGCTATGCTGTTAAATGACATAATTTTAAATAACTAACTGCAATCACAGATCACCTTATTAGGATCAATGGTTTTGCAGCTACAGGGACTTTGGATGTGCTCCTCCCCTGAGTCTTGGTTCCTCTCAAGGTTTCTCATTTCTAAATAACGAATGTTTCTTTCTCATGCTTTTAGGGAGTTTTTCCTTGCCATTGTCACCCTTGGCTTGCTCACTGGGGACTTGGACTCGGACTTTCGTAAAGCTGCCTTGAGATAACGACTGTTGTAAAAAGCGATATATAAATAAATCTGATTTGATTTGATTTGTACAAGCCAGGTAAACTTATATAACTGCAGACTTAGTCCATGTGTTGCAATGCAAAATTTGTCAGCCAATCTACCCCATTCATCACTGGTAAATTTCTGCTGATCAGATTTTTTTTAATTTGCAACCCATTCCAATTGACAGTGGATTGGAATATATGTGATGGGAATGTATTTGATTGGAGTGGATGGGACTGGGGTTGATGTGAGTGAGTGTTGCAGTTGTGTGTAAGGTACAGCAATGTTACTGAAGGTCTAACAATGGTCAGCATTACTGGGTTGAGAATGGTCCATCACCCAGAAATGTCCAGTAAATTGTTGAGTGGGCTGGTGCAATCACAAGGGTGATTGTGAGTAATCACAGCTATAATTAATAGCCCGAGTATTCCTAAATCAAATTGTGCAGCTCAGTAAAGCGTTAGGCAGGTCTTAAAGTGTGACCTGCCCACAACCATGTGAAGTAACAGACAGATTAATAGATGGACAGAAATAGACAGACATATACCAATAGATGGGTCAATCCTCCCTGTTTCATTCCAGAGACTTGCTGGGATTTACAGTGTCTGTATCCCACACGAACAAGCTGAAAGAGCCACAGGAAATGACGAGCAGAACAGTAGTTTTAAATACTGCATTTAATGAAGCAAGTCAGGCAATTATATAAAGCACACTCCATTGCTTCCATATGGTGCATAACTTTCGCACAGCCTTCCGGAATAGAAAGCAAAAAGTGTGAACCTCTTTGTGTGCTGCAGAAAGGATTTAGGCCCAGGAGCAGAATCTAATCAAGACCAAACAGCATCGTTTAAGACCAACGGTAGGAATTAACCATTATAATGAAGTAAGCCATATCAGCATAACAACTAGATTCTCGCCAGAAGCGGGTCTAAGAACACGACCAACATGGCGGCGAATTCCAACCACTCTCCCGCTAACGTGCTCTCGAACGTGACCTCCTCGCGCGTCATTTCGCACCACACACCTCAAAGGGGAAAATGCGGTTTAAAGACGACGCCTCCTCCGCCATAAACCACCCGTGTTCCCTCGGCGCACGCAACAGTTTTATGGTGCCATCGTACCGAAGCCTGTGCAGTTTATACAACATCGATAACGACATAAACACCCATGTATTTTATACGGTGTATTATTCTGTGTTCACTAATAGAGAAAGAATAACTTGTCAACCGTTTTTCTTAAAATAAAGCCGTTAATCGGCCTGAATCTAGGTAGCATGTGGGGTTTCGTACTATGTATTCCCAGTGTGTAGGAACAGTGAAGCTAATAAGTGAAAAATTAACTCTTGACCATGTTTAGTAGACCATCAACATTGATGCTGTTGTAACGTATACTAAGTATCAACCATCCGCCAGATGTCACTAGTGACAAATCAACGTCGTGAAGAAGTTCGATTTATTTCTGCCGTTATTAATCGGAGGTGAAAAACAGCGATGATTAAAACGCGT
>JAOXYF010000012.1:14551896-14562041 GCA_028565775.1 Sternarchorhynchus goeldii | reverse complement strand
AGTATCCCTAAGCACTTTTGTAAGTCGCTCTGGATAAGAGCGTCTGCTAAATGCCATAAATGTAAATGTAAATGTATTGTTATCATCTAAATATGAGACAACTGTTGTCTGTGCTAAATATATCTGTCTGTGTTATTAATATATATGTACAATATATGAACATGTATACTAATATACTCACATACATTGACTGTCATGTTCACTCACTTTGCAACTTCACCATGACCAGAGGATGTTGGTGTGAATGGACATATCCGTCTGGTTGATTTTTGAGGAGATGCTTGAAATTCCTCTGTGGTCTGGCTTCTCATTAAAACCATGTCAGACTGACTCCATTTTAGGGTCTATTGCAAATACACATAAAATTAGTAGCTCACAAATGTAAACATGGCACTAATATCTGTTTGTTTGTGAAAGAAATTGTTGATTTTAATACTTCTCTCATGTTGGAAGGCCACAAGAAAAATAATGTTATTCAATATAGCTAGAAGCTCCAAAATCTCTCACAAGAAGCTGTTTACTTCCATTCCTGCACTACTACTGAAGCATATGTTTATCACACAATTGCCTGCAGATGGTGCAAATTAGGCATTAAGTTGTTCCAGAGGCAGTCCAGAGGCAGTGTTGCTTGTAGTTTAGGCTTTATGAAAGGTCATGAAATTACCATCTTCATCCTCATCTCAAACTGCGATTGACAACAATGCTCCTGAGTAGCTTCTGTACACTGACTAATCCACCTTTCCGTTTGCTTGAAATCATTAGTGTGGACAGGATGACATGCTAGTCACGCTAATTGTGTTTTCTGCCTGGATAGGTATGTTGTCATCTTACAGTAAAAGGTAAAGAAGAGCATTAGAATTGTATGTTTTATTCAATACCCAAAACTGTTGGTTAGGTCAGATCTGTGATACTGCACTTTCTTTATAAAGATGTCAAGGAAAATTAGCGTACTGTGTATCTAGGGCTAACTTTTGTTATGGCAACCTTAAGAATTTGGCTATGCTGAACGCTTTCTCTCTTGATAAACTTGTATGTCCTATTTCCATACAGTGATGCATCTTGTCTTTTTTCCCCATTAACAAAACAAACCAAAAAAAACCCACCAGTAAAAGCTTAAATGTCTGCAGGCTTGAGGTGAGGCGCTTAGAAGGTGTCCAGAGACAAAACAAGTAGCCTGCTCTCACCTCAGGTGTTGGTACTGAACTTTCCCAATCAGCAATAGCAGCTGTACTTTGGCTTGACGTTTGGTTTGCTTATTCTGCCACTTCTGTCCACAACTCCTCAGGCTGAAATTTACACACTGACAGATTGAACCAAGCAGGGTCTCCATCACGTTCTCAGTTTGTACGGACAGTACGTTGGAGAATAACAGTGTTGCTCCTATGGGTCAGGTTCACTCCACCTGCCATACTCCTTCACTGCAACTCCAAGATTCCAGCTCCTCCCCTGCTGATCGCAGTCCCAACAGCACTCAATTCTCCATCAGCCTCCACATCAGATGGAGAAACTGACAATGAGATCCAACAGTGTTGGAGAGGGTGTGTGTACCAGTTGTGTTGGCCCCATACACTGTTGGTACATTGTGGAGTGCACAAAGATAGAAGCAGGGCTGCTGGTAGCTCACTGGTTAAGGCACTTGACTAGTAACCACAAGGATTCTGGTTCAAACCCCACCTCTGCCAAGTTGCCACTGTTGGGACCCTGAGCAAGGCCCTCAACTGCTCAAGATGTATTCAGTCACAATTGTAAGTTGCTTTGAATAAAAGTGTCAGCCAAATGCTATTAATGTTACTTGAATGTGATCTTTCTGACCACATTCAAGCAAATGCAGCAAGGTTGGTTTGACAAAGCTTTGCAATACAGATGGACAATGATCCATAAACAAAACATATTGTGGAAGCAAATATTTCTGCCTACATGTATTCATGCTGATATATTTTTTGTATTTTATATGAATGCTGATCTAGAGTATGATTATGCTTTTCCCTAGTGAACATGGATAGAAGGCAATAATATGTCAAGCATCTTGCTTATGTGTAATATTTTATTGTTATTCTTTTTTTCCCCACTTTACTAAAAATGTATACACACATTTTACAGAGGCATTTATAGAAAAATACCCTCATGTATTGTGTCCTACTCTTTCAAATGCTTAAAAGTTTTACATTTTTGTCAAGGAATGTACTTTTACCAAAACCTGATCGGTTTATTACATGAATTTTAACACCCTCTGCGTGATGTACATAACAGAATCCATCAAACCAGCATGGTATTTATGATTTCCATGCACTCTGCATCTTTGTAAAGCACTTGTAACAAGAAAACACCACTGCAATATGGCTCTTATTGGCTAGTGAGGCCCTGCGGTGGGTCTGGGTTATTGAACAGTGCTGCAACCTACAGCTATCCAGCATGGGTGGTCATGAAGACATCCACCCTGGCAAACCTCCCAACCCACATACATACCCCTACTGCTCCCCAAAAACAAACTGCTCCAAAATGTGCTTTGTCTCTAAATTACACGCTCCCAATTCCACAAAGCTGGGCCTCGGTGGCTTGGTAACAAAACGTCATATAGATTCTGACATTTGTAAAGCATGTTACGTCTTTTGTTAAGGGGGAAGTCACTTTCATGCGACTCATTGTTTGCTCTAAAGCGATGAGTTACAAGGAACTCTGTGGTCAAATATTGATTTGGCTGCTGTGATGTTTGTCACAGTGCAATGGGTTCACTCTTAAATGCTGCATTTGTGGTGAGAGAAGAAGTGCACTTCTGGTGATTTCTATGCTTTGAGTTAGAAAGCTTTTGGACTGGTGTCAATTTGATGAAATCCACAAAAATCACGTAACATTTTTCACATGGGAAATCAAGTGCGTAATGAAAACAATGATCATTCCAGTCCTTTATATTCCATCCAAACAGCATTAGTAACTGCCTGCAGGCTTCTACACAACTCCCCAACCATTTTCATGTCCATGGTAGAGCATACTGAAACGTGACATTTTATGGCACTACTCCCAGTGAAAATTCATTAGTACTAATCAGACAAGTAGCATATATCAAGTAAAGTATCATTTTGCCAAGGACTTATTGATAAGGCTGTTGATGTAAGGCCTATTAACACACTGCATGAAGAGGGAGCATTGGTGGTTCAATAGAAGCACAGAACTTGCAGAAACATAGATATTGTAGAACTGCTTGACAATTTGCTTACAACACGATTAACGATTTTGGTATAACAGCGATGTGAAACCTATAAACCCTCATTAGGTACATAAAAAACTCAATTTTACTGAGGACTTCACACAAAACTTAACCATTAGCTGACCATTTCTCCTAAATTGACTGTCTACATATAAATTACTTTTGGATATACATAACACAATAGATAAAGCAGAAAACTCCTTGGCATATGACCAGCCACTTTTGGAACTTTTGGAAGAGCCACAGTCAAAATAGTCTGGAAAATGTCAGTGTAAAATGGAACAGACCAGCCTCCCTCCTGCTAATTTATTCTCATCGGCAGTGCTGCACAAACTTCATCTGCAGACTGTAACCTTTGATAAGGTCCTGAGTCCACTCCACCTTTCAACAACTGAAAGAACGTGGTCTTTGGGGGGGGTTCACAAACTTAGTGGCTGTGCATTGCTCATGTGCAGCCACGCAAACCAAGTCCAAGAGCAAAATGAGGTTTAATAGAAGAAGGAAAAAAATAGCCTGAAATGGGGAAGGATGGGGAAGTTTGAACAATGCAAAGCAAAAGCTGGGCTTGAGCACTTTGATGTAGCTTTGCACCAATTTTGCCTATTTGTTGATCTTGAATCACGTACATTGTAATACATTAAAAGAACCTACAATGTTTTATTAGAGTTTAAAGAACCTACAAAAAGTACTAATTACTGCTGTTGCTGTGGAGCTCATGTCAGAATGCTTTTTTCAGAATGTTTAATTCTTTTTTGAAAGTATTTTTTGGCATACAGAACTATGGGACATTAGTAAGTCTGAAGATAAAAATTATTTTCATTGGTTTGTGTAGGGGGAAGTTGTCGAAATGTTGTGGTTCTGCAGATACTTCATTGTGTGAAGTTGCCATGTTGCTTTCTTCTAGATCATGAGAGAAAACAAAAGTGACAGCATGACAGAGCGATGACAGCATGACAGTGACAGCATGACAGAGCGATTGGGGGACAAATTCCGTCTCTTGCCCAGACTACTTCTCAGCATGCAATCAGTGGCTTTGTCTAAGCAACAGAGACCTCACTGTCCCGATAGCCTACACAAACCCAAGAAACATCCCAGAAGCACACCCATAGAGCTATACTCATGAACCTTGAGGTACTTTCCACCCCCCCCATAAAAAACAAAAAAAAACAATCCAGCATAGACTAAATCAATGGATCATATGGAGAAGAGGCACCACTGCATTTGGCCTTTACTATGTGGTGACACATTTGACAGGGCAGTTTCCAAAATGTCCACTTAAGTTTGGGTGATTTAACTAATGCAGTCATGGAAACAGTAGCAGGTCAGGAGTGTCATGGTCTGATCTAGTCATGAAGCAGATGGTAATAGTTTGCAAAAGCCTCACGATATGATATACAGAACAGGACAGAGACCATTTTCTTTTTCTTGCTTGTTTCTTTGCTTTTCTGGTTGGCCTCACTTGACCTTTGTTTGACCCTGTATGTTGTTTTATTCACTAGCATTCAATTAAACTTGAAAGAAAACACATTACATATACACGGAAGCCAGACTGTTCACTAATGATCTAAAAACAAAATATTCCAATTCTAATCAGACTAATTATCAATCACAGAAGACTTAATGGGCATATGGAGTGGTGCCCAATGGTCGGCCAGAAGAGGATGGGCCCCCCTTTTTTGAGTCTTGGTTCCTCTCAATGTTTCTTTCTCTTGCTCTCAGAGTTCTTCCTTGTCACTGTCGCCCTTGGTTTTGCTCACTGAAGGCTTGGACTTGAAGCTGCTCTGAGACAACGATTGTTGTAAAAAACGCTAAATTGTAAAAATTTTGGCTTCACTTTGACTCAATACATCCTTTGTGTTTATTAGTCTTTTTCACTGAAAGAAGACAATCTGCAGTAAGAGACAATTGCCACTGTAAATACAATTAAATGTCTGTGACATGAAGGAGAGAAGTGTGGAGCAAGACTGCACAAAAATGAGAGCTTAATTAATATTACAACAGGCAAACATAGTGAGAATTGTCAAAAAACCACAAGCTAAATAAAGCTCAGTGATTGTGAGGATGTCTGAGCGTATTCCTCTGGCTTAATGCCGACTGAACCGTGACAATGTCAACATTGTCAACAAAGTTGAAAATGACCATAAAGATCAAAATGTGCAAATACAATGTTAAAAAATATTTGGTCTACTAAACTGATTTGAAGCAAGTGTGAACCTACACAGGCAATAAATTGAAATGGAGGCACAGCTATATAGAAGGTGTCCTGATGTAACATCTCATAGCTGGTTCTCATAAGTGTTTTATAGCTTGGTGGGCTATGCTTTGAAAGCTCCAACTTAGAGAATAAACGTAGATATGTAAGGAAATCTCCACCAAGAGACTGGGTTGTGATCTAGGTTTTCATCACTCACTGATAAGCTTCAACTTCAGGTAAACCTACTTACAGACAGTGACATATTGGTGTGGAAATACTAAACCACATTAATGTGTAGCTCATCACAGCGAATCCTTTGACTTAAAAAAATTATGAAAAATGTTAGTGCGTGATCATGACATAAAACCTTAGCAGACCTTACAGTAACCCTGTCACAATCTGGCATCAACAGATGGTGTCCACATTTGCAGAAAATACTGTGAACCATGACAGAAATGCACAGACATACTTATGTAAGACTAAGCAAATATTAAAACATTAATATTTTTTGATGGAGGGAAACAAATGGCTGAAATGAGCTCTGCAGAGTGTCTTGACTCTTTCTTAGAGACAGGGTGAGGAGCTTAGCAATCCGGGGAAAAGTAAGAGTAGAGCCACTGCTCCTCTGTGTTAAGAGGAACTAGCTGAAGTGGTTTGGGCATCTGGTCTAGATGCCCTTGGATGCTTCCCTAGGGAGGTGTTCCAGGCATGTCCAATGGGGAAGAGACCCTGGGGAAGACCCAGAACACGTTGGAAGGATTATATATTTTGACATTCTTGGAAACGCCTCAGGAGGAGGGGGCGAGGGAGCCATGGGCCTCTTTGCTTAGGTTGCTGCCCCTGCAGTCCGGACGTGGATAAGCAATAGAAGATGCATGGATTGGTAGATGGATGGATGGATGGATTGATGGAAATGTTCTGAAGTCACACCTCCATAGACCATGCTGTGACAATGGCTGTTGTAATAAATAAATAAATTTGACTTTGACCATGCTCAGCCCTTTCTTGCTCTCAGTTTGCATCTCTCTCATAGCAGCGAGGACAGTGACAGGTGATCATAGTGTCTGTGTGTGTGTGTGTGTGTGTGTGTGTGTGTGTGTGTGAGGGAGTTCTTGCAATCAGCTCTTTGGTTGGCAGGGGTATAATGGAAAGAAAGTTTAGGTTTCTCCTTATAAGGAGGTTTGTTTTTCTCTTTGTTTTCCTGAATTCAATGACACATTCAATGTCGTTTTTGTCACAGGCCAGGGACTCATGAACCTGACTGTTGGACGATTGTTCTTGCTGAATAGTTGGCTGTGATTAGTTGTTCAGTTGTAGTTTGACTCAAAACAAGACAATATGGACATGATCTGCATAAGGATTTTTTTATTTAATTGTGGCTTGAGCTACTGAGTCAGTAAGCTAGGCTAACATACTTTGCTACACAGAGAGCACTTTTGTTATGCTGGCTATTAAGGGAACACGTGTTTGTCATTACCTTGATGTTACTATATGAAATTTTAACAAGCTCAAGAAAAGGTGGGAGTCATTCAGAACAGTATACCCATTATCAAAAAAAGCAATTTCCTTAAGTTATTTTATTTGATTTTTTTTTTTGCTCAAGTGCATGATATACTTGTATGTTGTTCATTAACTGTTGCTTGTCTGGTGTGGCCAAGCATATATGCACAGGCAACAAGGGGTGACAGTGAGCTGACAGAAGTTCACAGTTGGTATTGGTTCTTCTGTGTCAGTTCAATGTGGCCCTAGCCTTGAAGATAGTAAGGAGCAGGTTGCTCTCCCTACGTCATTCAGCCAGACCTCAAGTCTCATTGTCTGAAATCAGCTCAACAACTGAGGTGTCAGTGAATTTAATTATGGAGTTGGAGGTGTGAATGGGAGTGTGAAAAGCAGAAGGCTCAGCACAAAGCTCTGTGGGACTCCTGTGCTTAGGATGAGGGTGGAAGAGGTGTAACTTACAGTTTTGACCTGCTGTGGTTGGTCCAAGAGTAATCCATGACTTATGAGCACAAAGAAGGCCCAGGTTCTCCAGTTTTTTTAAACAGTTTGTGGGGCATGATTGTTTTAAATGTGCAGATTTTCTAAACATTTTCCATTTCAAAATTCCATAATTTTGCAAACTCAAATTTCTGTAATTCTTGGTAGATTTTTTATATTTGATATCTGAGAACCAGTAGCTAGATGTTTATTGTGTAAATGAATGGTTTAAATATCCAACTGTTAACATGTATATTACTTCTTGACTATGTATTTTGTGGCCAAATATTTGATAGGAGATTGTAGCTAGGTACTTTAGCTCATACAAATTAATTAAAGAAGCTTTAGTCAAAATTCAAGAAGCACCATCTCTAGCACTAAAGTAGGTTAACACAACAACACTGAAAAGTGTTTTTTTACTCTTTGGATCCACCTTCCATTCTTGCCGATGATCTCAAAACACATCTCTAGGATTTATGATGTCCAGTAGAGTTCACTTAGTTTTCTAGTATTACCAAAATTGCCACGACTTCAACTTTAAAATGATGAGGTAAGCTGTGCATTAATTATCCTTTTTAACAAGTTTTTAGCAAAAGTGAACCATGTGGTAGCTATTATTACAGGGTGGGAGTGCTTGTATGCTGAAGCTTAAATAAAATATCAGTAGATTGTTGACTAGCCCTCCCCTAGCAAAGAATTAATGTATTGTACTTGGCAAATTATAGCATGCCATTGAATTGAAATTATTTTCCAGAGACATATGGTCTAACAATGTTACCCATGTAGTGTACAAATTCATCTCTGTATGACAGTTTGTTTGGTGGCCAAAGTGAACATCAAACTCTACCCATGTAGGAGGGGCATGATTTTCTTATCCTTTTTTCCTGACGTGTGGTGTTCCTCACTATGAAATTTAGCCCAGTTTCTTGATAGTTAAATTACAAACATATAAATACTTTGGCTCATAACTATTTGCGGCTGGGAGAATAGTTAAGTGCTTTCACTGTCCAGTATATGAGCATTAATGAGTTTGTGTCACTACCTTCACCTGTAGTTATCAATGTTTGCTGCAAGAGAATTTAATGTGCTTGCCCAGCATTCCATGTGTTTATCTGAAAGTGGTTCACCCAAGAACTTTATTTATTTACTTTATAAATAAATTGTCTCTCTAAGTGATATAGCTTTATCTACTCAATTCATTACCTAACCGTTCAACGTATTATACAGATCACGTCTGCATATCTGTCCAGAAGGATCATCCGTAACTCTGCTTCCAACTTCGTCCCATTTGCATGTAATAATTCTTTCCATTTTGAGCAAAGCACTTCCAATGTCAACTCGTTTTATTACATTTCTTGTTATGAATTTTTTGGCAGGACAGTGTGTTTTTTTGTCCATAGTTCAAGCACCTAGAGATGCAGAGCTATGTGGATCTCATTATGTTTTCTTTTCCAGACCAATGGAGATGGGGGCAGTGACGGGTGACTTGTAAAGTGACTTTACAAGTTAGGAGGTCGATGTAAACACAAAACAAGATGCTATGCTGGAACATTTTTTCAGATACTCATGTACCGATGCTAATCTTGATATTTTTTGTTTTAGATATTTCAGTTCATTTGGTGTTCACCTTTAACACCAAACCCAGACAAGTTGAATCCACAGCATTTTATTCAAGCTGCAGTGACGTTATCTGTCTATACATTTACATCCATCTGTGACAGTATCTGTTTTTTAAATAACTATACATTCAACCCATAAAAAACAGAAAAGATGTTCCTGTACAATTCACCAGGGAATTATGAAACATAACTAAAAGCCGTTACTTTGTTGGCTGTTAAATACAATATTTTCCCTTAAGATATTGAATTAAACATATATTTTAGAAACATGAACCAAAAATGAGTAGAAAAAAGTTAAATAATTAGTTCACAGCATCTATGCAGCTTTGTTCATTTACTATGTTCAGGGAAATGACAGCGACCACAAGTGCATGGCTTCCTTACACAAAGTGATAGTCCATTTACTATGATAACTACATCACTGCAATGCAGTCAGTCAAGCTTAATATTTGGTTATTTATGTCGCTATGTATATTGTATTGGGGGCAGGGGGGGTTGGACTGAACGAAGGTGCAAGGGAAGTACAGGAAAATCACAAACACAGAAGAAAACCCAATGAACTCAGACACAAATGTAATAGGGAGACAGACTATTAGACAACAGGATGTCAACACTTAAGACACACATTAGAACCACACAGACATTCTATGGCTAATAAACCAAACATGACGGAGTACTAAACTAACAAAAGGACAGGGCACTCAAGGAAAACATGAATGATAGACTTTAAGGGTTAAACCGGAGACAATATGGGAACATAGAGAGGACATACAAGCATAACATGAGACTAAACTAAGACATAGAACACAACCAAGAGACATTAGCACAAACATGACAAAGAACCAGGAATATCAACATGGGGGACCAACAGCAAATACTTAAGAGCATGAAAGTATACAAACATGAGCGCATAGGGGCCTATGAGCATGAGAACATACAAGCAATAACCAGCCAAGTCTACGACCAACTGCTGAACTTAAATACAAATACAAACGGGAGGATAACTAGGAACAGGTGGGGAGAATAAACAAGATGTGAAAACCAAAACAGGGAACAGAGCATAAAACAAAACCTGGACTGGAGTTTAATATTTGATTATTTGTGTGGCTATATATGTGTATATATATGTATATATTTGTGTGTATATATA
>JAOXYF010000012.1:14539054-14551796 GCA_028565775.1 Sternarchorhynchus goeldii | reverse complement strand
TATTTTCTCTGTTTCACCTTTTCTTTTCAGTAAAATTCTGATAAATTTGAAAATTTGAAAATGAACACACACACAGTACCATGAACACACGCACACACTTTAGCATGAACACACACACACACACACACTAGCATGCTTGTATACATTCAGGTCTGACACCAAAGAAGTTGGATTTACCAATTTTGCGTGTTTTATATCGAATACATTCTGAATTATTATTCCCATTTTCTCTTCCTGTGTTTGTGTGGGATGGGGGATGGTGAGATGTCAGGGAAACAGTCAATGTTGTGTTGTCCCACCCCCACCTAAACCCTCATCCCTGATTGGGTTTCCCAGCTCTGAACAGGAAATGATGTCAGCCAACAGGTTTGAACCCATTTTAGATTGGATTGTAGGTGTGGGGAGGGGCTTAGCAAGGGGCGTGGCATGATGCCCTGTCACAGATTTTCTAGGAGGGTGAAGCTGGAGTTATTGACACCAGCTATTGGAAGAGAGTAATGTGGGAAATAAACACTAGAATACAAACATGCCTAGTTTCTGACGGCAATGTGCTTTTGTTTGTTTTACTGGAGTGTGTGTGTGCATGCAGGGGGGTGTTGGAGCTCTCAAACATATGTTTACCACATTATCAAAAACCCTTTTTTTTATAGATCTCTCTTAATTAGCAGACTTGCAGTGTGTTTGGGAAGAACCTCAAGAAACTGATCTGAATGCAGTATGTTATTTTAATGAAAGAAAGAAGCAAGTGTTCATAAATACACACACACACACACACACACTACCTTTGTGAGTAAGAGAGAGACAGATTAGTCACACACAGTGTCATCAGAAAGCAGGCTAACATTATTCCAGTTCCTTTTCTCCAGAGAAGAGATGGAGGTCTAGAGGGAGAGGTGTCGGTGGTTGTTGTCTTAGTGGCCAGCTGGAATACTTAACCTTAATCAACCCATTGATCTATGTATCAATCACTGGAGGGGTTTGATACGGCCACAGTGCCGAGCACAGCAGAGGAACCTGAACAGAGAGAAGGGAGAGTGGAGGAGAGGAGAGGGGAGACAGAGAAAAATAGACAGCAGACTTTCCTTAAAACAGCTGTGGGTCGTGCTAAACTATAGTGCTTTGGGTCTCCAGCACCACGTGAGTCAACACTGATTATGCCTCAGTTAAGTATTATGTCCTTTATCCAGAAAGAAAGAAAGCCAGTCTGGGGTCTCCTTGTGTTATTTCTGAAGGTTACAGTGTCAAAGTGGAGGTAATCCTAAATCGTCTGACGTGGTCTGAGGCCTTAGGTCAGCAGGAGAGGGTACGAACGGGCACGCTGTGTGTGAAGCAGAAGATGCTCCAGACACAGAGGCCATGTCAGGTAGTAGGGTTAGCTTGACGCTAATCCACATATCCCCAACTAATCTGGACAACAGTGCAGTGATTTCCTCTACAGTCTTCAGAGCTGTAGCTTTTGTGTGTGGGGGGGGGGGGTACAGAGGGAGAGAGAGGTAGAAAGACAGAGGGAGAGAGAGGAGGGAGGGAGGAAGACGGAGGGAGAGAGAGGAGGAAAGACAGAGGGAGAGAGAGGAGGGAGGGAGGAAGAGTGAGACAGCAGACAGCACACTCTGTGACCTTTTCTTTATCGTCGCCAATCTGTTTTGTAAATATTCATTTATTCATGAGTGTGCATCTGTTCATCTAAAACCAGAGTCATAAAGAAGCGAAAGGTTGACTAAGTTACAGTTTAGAGGGAACGAGAGAGAGAAAGAGAGAGAGAACGAGTGAGTGAGAGAGAGTAAGAGGAGGAAGGAGACGAGGTAGAGAGAAAAGGGATGAGAGTACGAAAAATGGAGAGATAAAGTACGAGAGTGAGAGGTGGAAAGAAGGGAAGGAGCTGGGGAGTGAGAGAGAGAGAGAGAGAGAGGGGGGGGGAAGGAGAAAGAGAGAGTCTGAGGTGACAGTTTCTAATCACCCTGCTGACACACTTGCGCGCTGAGTGGGTGCGGCCGCGTCACTCTCCCCCACTCCTGAGAGGCTCACCGCCCGTAAAACTCCACGGGTTTTTTTATAACACGCGGAGAAAGAAGGTGCCTGAGTGTAGAGTGATTAGGATGTGGTTTCCAGCGCTCCAGTGAAGCGGCTCCACGAGAGGCTGTGTTAATTCATCAATAAAACAGCTTAACCATGATAGAATGAGGCTGAGAAACAGGACGTAGAAACAGCAGCTAAACTGTGTCAACAGAAGCCCAGTTTAAATCACCCACCGCAGCCCCAGTCGCTCGGCCGGCAAACACGTGCCAAATCCCTTCGGTCGCTTCATCAGTGATGGAATCGTTGTAACACAGTTTTTAAATTTTATTGTTGTAATTTTTATGTTCTGTGCAAGATTCGGTTGTGTGAAGTGCGTGGGTTGTGACTAGCTGACCCTCAGTTCTCTCAGCGGCGTGTTTTTGTATTGATTGGGTTGACAGGCATGTCGATGTATGAACTGGGTTTTGTTCAATCTTTTGTGGTGTGACCATGAAGGGTGGGGTCGGCCGGGGGTGGCCCTTTGTTTAGTGTGCTGTGCTACATTCAGTGTATTAAAAAGTATATATATATATATATGTGTGTGTGTGTGTGTGTGTGTGTGTGTAATTCAAAGACTTACTGCAGTTTCTTTCAAACTAATTTGGTCCTGGATATCTGGATATGGTATATTTCTAATGCACTTAGGTTTTGCAGACTGTAACGTACAGGCCAACGTACTGTAATGTTTAGGCAGCTCTGCAGTGTGCATTCAGTCACATGTCTCTGACGACATCAGCCTGGCACACACTTTCTCACATAGAGGATCATGGCTTTGTACTGTAACCTGATAACACTGCCATCTTAGAAGCTCTGTAGTTAATGACTGTGCATGCAGGATAACTGTTCTGTCAAAAAAGGATTTTTGAAGCAAAATGCATTTACAAAGTAAACAGAATCCATAGTATCATCTATATTTGCTTGTACTGCTAGAATTTAAGGACAATTGAAGTGACCACAGTGAAGATCCCTGCAGACCACCATATGTTCTGAACATCCTTGTTGTCCCTGATGTTGCCATCATTGTTGAGGGGCAAAAAGGGATTGACAAAAAGAATCAACATAAACGACTTCTTGAAGAGGAATAAGAAACTGGAAAGTTTCTCGACAATTGTCAAGCCATAAAAATGTCTACATAGTTAATAGTGTGCTAGTTACATGTTCAACTGTTTGTTATTCAGTTTGTTAAAACTGTAAAAAGAAAGATGAGAAAATACAGCAGTGCTTAAGTCTCTTACACTCTATTCTATCAAAGGATATTTACATATTACAGTCAGCTGTTTGACCATTCTTTATTATTTTTTTTAAACTATACCTGTTTCTTCTGGGAGGTGTTTTGTTTTCGCTGTCAAGCGTGTGAATGGCACTTGCTGATGTTTGATGTGAAGGGTCACAGAAGCCAGCAGGCTGTTTATTCCCAACAAACTGGTAAAATAAGTTAGTGGTACTGTGACTGTGGCCGCCCCTGCCTCTTCACTAGACCTGTGTTCGTGTGGTCGTGTGGAGGTGTGTTCGTGTGTTGTGCTTGTAGTGGGGCGTGACGTTCGTATGTTATCGTTACTCGTTTGACCTTTGTCTCGTCAAACTTGTGTGTATTTAAGCGTGTGCATGTCACCACGTCTTTGTCCAACTGTCTGGCTGCATGCGAGTCTGTTGTTTGTGGCCCGTGTTTGCGCAAACGCAAATAAAAACCGTTTAAACGTCCGTTATACGCCTCCGGCCCGTTCCTGAACCAAATATTACATTTTGCATTGGTATTACATTTTAAATAATGTATTTTTTGTTTATTTCTTTACAGCTTACATTTAAAAAATATATTTTTTTTCAATTCAAATGACGTGACCGTTTAAAGAGAGTAAAAACAGTAATCTGTTGAGTTTTTAAAATCAAGACTCGATACGAGTGACATAGACATCAGTGGTGAAATTGTTTTTTAAATAAAAGTTAAACAAAATGTTATATATAGGGAGTTGGCTTTGGTTAGCTGAGTATGGCTGTTTGTAAAGAGCTTCATAGCAACCACAGAATCCGATACATTCGGAATGTTGACTTAACAAAAATGACTTTTACACACATGTAATCATGATATTTCCATGAAAAAGCAAATAGCTTCTATTATGCTATAGTAAAAAAAAACTAAAAAAAACAAAAAACAAAACATGCACTCATTTTACTGACCAAAGCTCAACTGATGAATATTCCATTCACCAACAAAAGGCATATCATTAAAACAAAAAGAAAACAGAGCCTACATTTGTAATCTTTAAAGAAACAGGATCTCATAATATTGTCTTGCAGAAAATAGCACAGAAACATGTAAAAAAATTATGCTGTGTCCTGGAGAAGAACGCTAGTCCAGAACCCTGCTCTTGGTCCTTATGCGCATCTGACAAATAAATTCAAATCTATCAGGAAGCACCTGCATGTCCCTGTCCATGATCCAGGAGTTATGAGGAGTCAATTCATTAACAACGAGAACAAAGAGAACCTGCTTGTTACACAACTCCACATTTCTGGCATTCCTGCATTAACACTAAAACTCTTTCATCCACCATTTCCAGAACAGGTCAGATATATAATGAAACTGTCACTTGCACAGATTAAGATCTAGGCCAGATTGAAAGTCTTTATTTTGTCATTATACATACACACTCATACGGTAGAACAAGTTATTTTCTTTGCATATGCCTGCTTCTTTGTGAGCTGTGGTCAGAGCAGAGGGTCAGCCATTATATAGCACCCCTGGAGCTGAGAGGGCCTTGCTCAAGGGCCCAACAGTGGCTGTCTGGCTGAGCTGGGAATCAAACCTACAGCATTCCAGTTGAGAGCCCAAAGCTCTAAGCATTAGGACTTCAGAAGTATCAAGTGATTAGCCATGGCATGCCTCAAGGTCTTTAGGGTCATTGTAAACCTTAGTAATAGCTATTAATGATGGCCTCCACTTTACAGGGATTGGTTAGAAGGTCTTCTTCATCCAGTGTCTGCATCATCAAAGTGGGACTGAAGAGTTTTCTAACCAACTGTATTAATTACTCACACACTCCATGGTGAGAACCAGGAGGGGTGAATATCCATTTAAATCCCTTTTGAAGGACTGTCATATGGAATTGTGAGTTATTCTATACTTGAATCACTTGAATCACAAAAAGGGTGTCAACCTCTTCTTGCTATTAAATAACGAGGTGTTCTACTACATGAATTCATACCCAGAGAGGATGCCACCTCAGTGTGGATGGCATGGAGTGCCAAGCATGTAAATACGACACCATACCTTTTGAGAACACTTCTTTTGAGAACACTTCTTTCCCACTCCACCTCAAATGGGCCAAAGTAATGACACCAGCATTCATGAATAGGGGTTCATCAGGTAGAACTCTGTCTTGAGGCAAGTATGCCATCTGTTGCTGGTCAGTGATGCTATTCAATCTTCAACAGGTGAGACATTTGGAAAGTATTTTTCATGTGGCTGAACATGTTCCTGCAATCCAGAATCTTTGGCTTGGATAGAATATAATGGCACTCACTGTGGCCTGTTTCCTCCTGGATATGACAAGGATAAGGTTGATTACATAAGCATTCATAGGCAGAATGGCAGGGTGTTTAGCTTCTTCTGGTATATCTGATTTGCTTGAAGAACAACATCTTGGAGAACAGGGTTTAGTTTGTATGTATGCCTGGTCAACATCATAGTCAGGCCTTTCTGAATAGCAGTGATGTCTTCAGGGAATGTTATCTTCTGACAATGCTGAATGATCTGCTGCTCAGCCACTGTTAGGTCTTCTACTGTTTAGGTCAGCTTTGCCCAGGCTAGTCCTGATGCAAGTCAGCAGATGTCTGTGTCAATCCTCATCAAGCTCTAACTGCGCAATCACCATACAACTGCTTTCCTCTTCTGAAAAAGCTCTAGCAGAACAGTCCTTACTCCATCCTTTTAACTTATGCCTCCTCTGTGGCCATTTATCCAGACTATTTTGGGTTCTCTGGCCAATCACTCTTTAATTTTTTGAGAAGGTCTGATCCAGAAACCCAAAGCCTTGTTCTGCAGAAAAGAATCTATCTTCAATTTCATAGATGCACATTCAGCATTATTCATTACACCACTGACATATTTCCACTGCAGTGACTGAGACACATGTAGGACAAATTAAATGTCATTTACTACAAACTGCAAAACTTGGATGCCGCCTCAACGTTGCATCCATCCAGCTCACAGTAGTGGCTGAGGAGAGCTCCTTCTGAGGAATGTTTATTGATCTTCCCATGACAAATTAGCAGTGTTGTAGCCCTGTTCCCTGCACCAGCAAAGTGATGTAGCTAACAGAAGGAGTTCTCTCCAAAACCTTTAATCTTGAAGCACTTGACTACCTCATAGTTCTCTGGCAAATGGAGGTCCCTTAAGCAATCCTATCAATGGTGTAACTACCTGGAACAACATAATCCCAACCCACCTTTATTCTGCAGAGGGTCATAGATACAGCTCATTGTGGAGAGAATTCCTCTTCTGCTGAGAGACTGACCCTAATAATTCGTCTCTGATGCTCAGCCACTTAACCTTCTGCTAGCACAAATAGCACAAAGATCATGGTATATGGATACTTCCTGTTTACAGCAGGACAGTGACTTCAGACAAATGTCAACATAAAAGTTGTGCAGGACATTATCAACTACACACTTTGTACACATACATCCAGAATATTAATTGTGTCCTCATAACTTTAATTTCACCAACAAATCCTCCCTTATAGTATATGACCAACTATCAAAGATTTAGTAGACTTTGTGCACTTCCATGGCATCAAAATTGAAATCAGGTACATATAAATACATGAAGTCTGATTCCTGGGCACATGGTTACCACTGAACCGCTAGTAACTTGGATGGAAGTGACAAAAAATGTATTATTCACATATTATTATTTTTTAGTTTGTAATATGAGATACCAGATCTTATTCTGATAGGAATAAACACTGGTCATGTGCAATATGTATTAACACATAGCTGATGCTGAGTGGAATACCTTAAGGTCAAAGCAACAAGACTATGAACAGGGAGGGTGAATTGTCCACTTAGTAATAAGACATTACAGCACTACAAATAGACCATTAAACAAAATAAGGTGTGATTTTGGTCACATATCTCAGCCACTGATTGAGAAAATAGTGTCTTGATTGACTAAAATATTAGAATATTCACACACAGAGTACCTAACTGTGCAGTATTTAACAAGTTACAGATTCTGCTGATTATTTACTAATGCGCACAGTTAGCAGCATTTGGCCAAATCTTTTATTTGTGGATTCGGACCATGTACGTAATGTTACACGTGGCCCGAGTTTGATTACCCAGCATTCAGCCGCACCCGATGGTCCCAAATTTCAGGTTATGGGTGCCTTATTTTCCATAGCTTGCTCAATTACTGAGATGGAAATGCAGCCCATTTCAAGGTAGTCTATGTATGGTCCAGGACGGACAGACAGACAGAACCTTATTGATCCCTTTGGGAGGGTTCACTCAGGGACATTAAGAGGATGTGCCATATCTGCGGCGAGAGTAAGTATTGTAAAAACGACTTGCCACAGACATTAAATGTATTACAGGAGTGCATTTATTTTGTTAGCAATGAAGACGTTTCTTTTTAGTGAGGTTCTTTAAGAGCTTGAAGGGGGAAAATAGCTAGCTAGCTATCTCCACTAGCTAAAGGAGATGCATTCCAACATGGCCTGGATGGTCTTGATTATGAAATGTGAAATTGTTAGGGTGCAGAATCAGCACATCACAACTCTTCAAGAAAACAGCATGAAAGTGGTAATCATCATTGGTAATGTTCTTTACCAGTGATGATTGTTCTAGTCAGATAGCTCTGATGAAAATGTATTTTCAGCTGATGTGTACACTCACCGGCCACTTTATTAAGAACCTTCAGAAATGGTCTTCTGCAAACCTCAGTTGAAACAAGTGGTTATTTGAGTTGTGTGGTTGTGTGTGGAAATCCTAAAAGATCAGCACTTTCTGAAAAGCTCAGACTAGACCATCTAAAACTAACAACTATGCCATGTTCAAAGTTACTTAAATCATCTTTCTTCCCAACTTCATGTCTACATGTCTAAATGCATTGGGGTGTGGCAGTGCAATTGGCTGATTAGATATTTGCATTAACTAGCAGTTGAAGAAGGTTTACTTAATAAAGTGGCTAGTGAGTGTAGTCTCTTCTTTATATCACATTCATTACCACATGAAGGTATGCACTACAGTTTATAAAACATGAAGGGAAGTAACGAAGAAGTATTTCATTTGCACATGTTGACAATAGGTTAGGATTAAAAAAGGTCCCTAAACTCCCTAAACAAATCCAACAGCCAGACATTCCCTCTAGACCAAAATATACACATTTTCAAGTTATTAAAATAAATTCCTTTTATCTTTGATTCTTTCAGTCTTCTTTGGTTTAAAGCAGAGTTTATATGTGTAGCATGTTAAGATGTTTAGGATAAGTAGTGCAAAATAAGCAGAAATTGTCCCGTTTTGGCCTGTAATTAAAGGGCTTCAAAGCACTAGAATGTGCAAATTCAGTTTCCCCCACCCCCATCCCCTTTGTGGCTTTAACAGCCTCTACTCTTCTGAGAAGGCTTTCCACAAGCTTTATGGAATGTGTATGTGAGGATTTGTGCCCATTCAGTTAAAAGAGCATTTGAGAGGTTCAGCACGGATGTTGAGTAAGCAGGCTTTGTTTGCAGCTGATGTTCCTGTTCATCCCAAATTGCAGGGCACTTCGGTTTCTCCACATCAGACGTCTCAGTCCATGTCTTTATGGATGTTGCTTTGTGCACAGGGGCACAGTTATGCTGGAACAAGAAAGGGCCTTCCCCAAACTGTTGCCACAAACTTGGAAGCATGTAATTGTCTGAAATGTCCTTGCTGTAGTACTACCATTATCCTTCACTGGTATTAAGGGGCCTAACTCAAATCCTGAAAAACAGCCCCAGAACATCAGGTTATGCCTCTTACACCAAATGTTACTGGTGGGACTTTGTATTCCAGTAGGCAGCATTCTCCTGTCATACGCCAAACCCAGATTCCTCCATCAGTCTGCCAAATAGTGAAGTATTATTCAATACTCCAGAAAATGTTTCCACTGTTCCAGGATCCAGTGACAGTATTCTTTATACTTCTCAAGCTGACACTTGGCATTGTGCATAGTGTTTCTAGATTTATTTACAACAGCATTTACAATTGTATTTACAATTCCATTTATAGTTTTGTAGATGCACTTGTCCAGTGCGAAACATCCTTATGCAAACATAGACAGGTTAGTGTCAGGAATACCAACAGGTCTTGGTTTGAAGACAGCTAGTGTCATAGTATGGCAGCCAGAGGAAGTTTATTCCACTACCTGGGTTCCAGGAAAGAGAAGAGATGTCTTTGTATTTTGTGAGATGGTGGTCCAGCCCTACTGGACTTGAAAGCAGTGGTGCAGAACAGAATTTGATTAGTGCTGTTGGCACGTGGGACCTGGTCCAGTTTTGGCTTTGTAGGTGAGTGCCAGGGTTTTAAATCTGATGCTGCTGCAGGGAGCCACTGGAGGGAATATGGGATGGTTGTGAAGCTCCTGACACACAGTTAGCATGCTGATGTTGCTTCCTGAGGCAGTTTGGTTTTCTGTAGTGAGTGAGGTTTTTTACATGCTACACACTTCAGAACTTCAGTGGCTCTGCTCTGTGAGTTTGAATATGTTTAACACTTCATGACTGAGCAGCTGCTCTGAGCTCTTCTGTTTCACACTTTCAGATGATTTGGACAGAACTTGCAGGACAGATATTCTGTGAACGCTGCCGACCAATGACACCTGCCATATTTAGAGTCAATGAGCAATTCAGTACAGTCCTTTCTATTGCCAATGTCTGTCTATGGAGACTGCATGTCTATGTGTGTGACAATGCTGCAGACACAGAATGAGATGTGAGTGGACATAACAAAATACATTTTTTAATGAAAAGATCAAAAGCAGAAACCAAATAGTCAAAAAAGAGCTAGCAATAAGAATAGTCATAGTAAATTGAGAAGCAGGCTTAGTATAGACAACTGTAGAATTGAAGCACTGGGCAGTGCCACCTGTGGAGTGTAAATAGAGTAGTGAAGTGAGGGATGGGGATAGATTACTAACAAACTGGTGCCTGTCAGTACACTATGATCTACAATCATCAGTGAGGTACAACTCCTTCCAACTGTTATACACTGCCTAAATCACTTAACAGAATTTCCAATTCCTTCTTAAGAACTATTACTAATATATAAGAAGTACTATTAAAATATTTTTAAAACAATGCCCTGAGATGTATGAAAACATGACGTCAATAGCTACAGCCAAACCATATACCAGTAAGCTAAGGAATATCTTACACAAACCAGATAGGCATGTCAAACCTATAGTGTGTCTGGTTTCTTCATTTCTTGAAACTACTAGATTTTTCATGCTCGAGTCGCTAACACACACGGTACATTGGGAGTCAGGATTTGACGCTCCAGTCTCAGGCTCGTTAACCATGCATTTATACTAGCCTGTAACATGATGTTGTTCTGTGCCTTGTGGTGAGGAAGGTTGTTGTTCTGACCCTACAAACCTATTGGCCTGGACAATAAAACATAGGAGGACAGGAATTTCACTTTATGGCTTCCCTCTGTCTGTGGTAGTCGGCTTCCTGTGGCGGCCCCATTCGAGGGTCCATTCTCAGAGCAAACAAAGGCCCTCTGTTCCTGCGTACGTTCAAGCACACAGAAGGGTGTGTAAGCCAAAAGCTAATCAGTTCCATTTAGCCAGAGTTACACAATAAGTGAACACAATATTAAATCGATTTTCAAAATCAACATCTATTTAGTATAATAATATCAGATTATTGGGTCACTGTAGGCATTCTGAAAATTCAACCTATGTATGATTAAACACTTCCAAATACCCACAACTATTATCTTGTGTCTGAACTTATTGAACTTATGGTTATCATTTATTAGGCCAGTATTTATACGTGCTATTAATGATGCTTTTCAGTGCTGTATGCTTTTGACTGAACTAGACATGTTATGTCATGCTGAATGCTGCAAATCTCAAAGCAGTTGTTTTATTTAAAGGAAATAAAAAGAGTGTGATGATTACTCTTGAAATGTTTCCAGCATTTAGTATCATTCCTGGATGTGATCATCCTTCACTATTTTGACCCCTAGAATCGTTCTGACCTGAACAATCATGGAACTCACACTAACAGCTGCCAAAATGTATATAATTATTTCGCCTTTTACAGTGCCAGTATGGGGTACAATCTGCATAGATGACATTTCCTGCAAACAAAGAGACATTTGTTCAGGTAGTGGCATAAAATCCCATTGAAAAGGGAAAATGGGAGTGTGAGGTGTATGTGGTGTGGAGAAGGGAGGTCAAGGTTAAAGCCAGTGTTTCAGTGAGGGCCTGGGGCAGTTCACTGTCTAGTCATGCGCAATTTAATGTCTATAAACAATGGCCTCAAGTTGCTTTTAACGTAAATTTGTCCATCACGTTTTCTCTCATTTTGTATTTAATTTATGAGGCTGTTTTATATCTGAATCATGGATGCTAGCCTAAAACACATCATAAAAACTTGTGCCATTATATGATGCCAGTAATTGTTTAACTACTAAAAAACCCTTAAATATAGACTTATATACTCTAGCCAGCCATTGTGAGCTCTAACACTCAGAGTACTGCACAACAGCTTTTACCCACTATTCATTAAGTGGGTGAGTAAGTCATTTGTTTACACCACATTTTGAGGCTTTACAAGCTGCAGTTCTTTGGCTCGACGTTTCTCATTTTAGTTTTCAGACTATTGTCACTTCAAGGCAAACCCACCTCGTCCATGTTTCCAAATTGGGGGAAGATTTTTCACGTCTGGATCCATGACAGTCACAGTCATTGAAAAGCACAGTGAAAGCTATCCCAGTATTTTAGCTGAGGAAATGCTCCAGTGAAATGAGGTAAAAAAAAAAAAAAAGGTAAATGCCTGCATGTTACTCCAGGTACCAGGAGACGAGTAGGGCCTTTACATTGCTCATGTATGCTTCTTTGTAGAATATAAATTTAGCTCTTCTTGGGATACGTGACCACTTTTACACAAAGAAGAATTATCCAGCTCCACTGTGCTATAAGATTTAGTACGAAAGGAGAAAATTGGTTGCTTGGCCTAAAAGGCATTTATAGTCAAAATTATGATTCTTCTAGGTGTCCCATAGAGTTCATATGTTCCTGGGTGTCCCACAGAGTTCAAATGTTTCAAGTGTCCCATAGAGTTTATATGTTCCTGGGTGTCCCATAGAGTTCATATGTTTCAAGTGTCCCATAGAGTTTATGTTTCAGGTGTCCCATAGAGTTAATATGTTCCTGGGTGTCCCATAGAGTTCATATGTCTCTGGGTGTCCCATAGAGTTAATATGTCTCTGGGTGTCCCATAGAGTTCATATGTTCCTGGGTGTCCCATAGAGTTCATATGTTCCTGGGTGTCCCATAGAGTTAATATGTTCCTGAGTGTCCCATAGAGTTCATATGTCTCTGGGTGTCCCATAGAGTTCATATGTCTCTGGGTGTCCCATAGAGTTCATATGTTTCAAGTGTTCCATAGATTTCATATGTTCCCGAGTGTCCCATAGAGTTAATATGTTCCTGGGT
>JAOXYF010000012.1:14498776-14510163 GCA_028565775.1 Sternarchorhynchus goeldii | reverse complement strand
ACTCTGACTACCCAAACAACCTACATCCACAGTACTCTGACTACCCAAACAACCTACATCCACAGTACTCTGACTACTCAAACAACCTACATCCACAGTACTCTGACTACTCAAACAACCTACATTCACAGTACTCTGACTGCCTACATCCACAGTACTCTGACTACCCAAACAACCTACATCCACAGTACTCTGACTACCCAAACAACCTACATCCACAGTACTCTGACTACTCAAACAACCTACATCCACAGTACTCTGACTGGCATTGTGTGCAAATGCAACCCCCCCAAAAAAGGTTGACCTTTCACCTGATAATTTTTGTTTTCATCTTTTCAGCACTGCAAAATATTTCAGTGCTGAAAAGATGCCATATATATTACACAATAATGTGTTAGTTTATACTGAGTGCTTTATTGCAGTTGGATATATTAGGCAGATCTTGTTATTAGATCTTGTTTATCCTGTTAAATGAACTAATGCATAAAAGGGAAGACTTATTATATGTCCCTGTTCATATCTAATGTTTGTATTATGATGGCATTTTGATTTGTTAGTTGCCTGTAACGTATATTGTGCAGTGTGACGTCTGTTAAGATATTCATGCTGTTAGTTCAGTATTTTGGACTAGAGACACGTTGTTCGTTGATGCCTCTATCACTGTCTATATACCAATCATTATCTTGACAGTAATTGTATTAAGTTTTTCCTGGAAACCCATTATGTTGTAGGAACCAAAGTCTCTGCAGGAGTTTCCAAGTCTTATAGTTCTGTTAGAATTTCGAGGTGTTTTTCTCTTCGTGATTAAACTTCCCAGACCCCTGCGTCATCCATGTTTAGCCAGTACAAACAACCAGCTGCAAAATGATATAATTCAGTTGCCAGGACGGTACTGGGATTATAGGACACATTTGGTTGGGCCCGAGTTCAACTTTAAGGGGAGTTAGTGCCTTGTTAAATGCTGTAGTTCCGCAGGATGTAAGCAGATGAGGAGCAGTGAAGGTTGCTCGGATGGTCCGGTCCTGTTGCCGTGCAGAAGACACATATGTTTGGAGTGGGGCAGAACTTGGGGAGGATGAAAGCACGCTGTGGAAAATTGTGCTCGAAGGGGGGGGGCGGCTGATACCTCAGGCTGAAAGTAGGTTAGTGGTTTACTTAGCCCCCGATCCCAGGGCCCAGTCAGTTAACTGGGAGTGTTTTCATTGGTCCCAGAGCAACTGGAAAAGAACACGTGTCTCTGGGAGTTTCTTCAAAAGCATGAGAGCATATTTGTTGGACCTATGCTGGAACTCTGAACCATTTTCTTTCTGCCATATTTGTGCTCACTGGTTTCTAGGCCCAGTGGACCCATATTCAAGGAGAGACATGACACATGTGCTTAAACTACTCTGAGCTTAAAAGGATCTTCAGAAAATGGTCACGGTGCTGTTTTTAGCAATCCTCCCAGGAAGGCGTCATCATAGCAGTCATGCCATGATCCAGCCATTCTGGGGCCTGGAGAAGGGGCGCTATGGCTTAGCATGCTGCTGGCTCAGCACAGATCCGACTTAGACATTTTTACTTCTTCTTTTATGCTTGCCGCAGAGATTGTGGAGGCATAGAGAATGAAGAAGCCCAGCCACTGTAAAAATGAAAGTCAGGAGCTCCTGTGAGATGGTAGAATTTGTCGCCATGTCTCCGTCCGAAGTATCGCTTCTTAAGTAAAGTTCTTTCTGTGACTGAATATGTTTACCCAAGTAGAATGCTTGGGAGAATGTGTGTTAATATGAGCTGTTTATAAGGCCTTATAACTGCCAACGAGATCTGGTCTTTAAAATGACAATCTGAAACTCCTAATGGAACATACCAGCTGGTAGACAGCAAACATGCACACTTTTACAATTATTACAGCTAACATGCACACTTTTACAGTTATCCCTCATCACACAGCAGACCAGTGTGTCTTGCATATAGTGCTATCTGCCCAAAAAGTGTGTCTGTTGGATCCCAGCACATAATCATTTAATCATGCAGAGAACAACAGCGTGTCTGTTTGGAAATGCCATCTCTCATTTACTGCCTGCAAATTATTTTTTTTTTGAGCAAAATGCTGCTGTCGCTCACACTCACCTTCCAAAACGTGACATGCTGCTGAAATTGAAATCTTTAAATCTTATAATAACATCAACAGTCCATTAAGCTTTAGATCAAAGTAGGTGTAGCCGCCTCAACATTTCATCGAGGATCTCGCATGGAAATCGCCACTTCCTGCTCGAGCGCTGTTTGTGCAGGTGAGGAAACTGCTAGCTAGGCGGTAGATCGCTGGTACCTCGGAGAAGCATGAGCTTCCAAGATAAACACTCGCCATTGTGATGTTAGGAAGGCTGGCGTTGTTGAAAAGCACGGCAGGTCCTCCGCCTGACCCTCCCCTGCGCGGCAGGTCCTCCGCCTGACCCTCCCCTGCGCAGCAGGTCCTCCGCCTGACCCTCCCCTGCGCGGCAGGTCCTCCGCCTGACCCTCCCCTGTGTGGCAGGGCTCCCCACATCACTGGCCTTCGGCTCGGCGGCACACGTTACACTCTGCACTGGCTTGTCGTTTGTTGACTCTGTTGGAAGTACCACCCTCTTAGTTTTCATGCAGTGGCTCAATCGTATGTCTTTCATGATGAAACAGTTGGATCCAGAAGGCTTTGTGTGGGGTGTGAAGGGAAGTTGTATGATCCAAACACACTTTCACACAACCTTTAGAAATACAAACAGCCTTTACCCTGACGATCAAAGTCTCTTTCCTCATAGCTGGACCTCCAGTTCTGTGTTAAGAGACTGGCAGCTGTAGTTTTTTTTACCGTGTTACAACGCCTGAATGAAGTCCTGTTTTAGAACTCTCCATCTGTTTCTTAAGCTGAAACCCAGTAAAAATTATGCTGACTCTGGTCTGCATCTAAGCAATAAATTAGCTCATTACCTGTGTGTCATCTTACGCTAATGAATCAGTACTGACTCCTTCAGCGTTCGGAGACAGGAAACGGTCAGCCTTCACAAGTTTACTGATGCACTGCCGTGGGCCACAGCACACATTGACAGTAATCCTGTCCACCAGATGACAACAGCTTCTTCGGTCCTTTGAATTGGTCCTCATTATTAGGAAAGGAAAAAGCTCTTTGGTGCTCATTACAGGAATTAAACAGCCGAACATCCATATGACAAGATTTATGATTGTTTTCAATTCCCTTTTTCTCCTCAGGTCAGGAAGTGTGAAACACCACTGGCATGAGATCTACTCTTTTGTTGAGCATTTAGCAGAGAAATTTATCAGGTACAACATACCATTGAAAGTTTTTTATCAGTGATAATCATTATACATACATTTTTTGATATGAAAAATAGTTATTGATGGTTATGCATCTTTCATGTGTGTCACAGTCCCCTGCTACGAATGTCCTTCATCGTATTTTCAACCAGAGGAAACACAATTATGAGGCTGACTGAAGATAGGTATGGTGGGTACATGGGGTCTGATCTATTATAGGTATGGTGTATACATGGGGTCTGATTTATTATAGGTATGGTGGGTATGTGGGGTCTGATGTATTATAGGTATGGTGGGTACACAGGGTCTGATTTATTATAGGTATGGTGGGTATGTGGGGTCTGATGTATTATAGGTATGGTGGGTACACAGGGTCTGATTTATTATAGGTATGGTGGGTATGTGGGGTCTGATGTATTATAGGTATGGTGGGTACAACTCTTAGTTCAACACTCTCATAGTGAATACAATAAAACATTTCTCACTGTGTCTTGAGAACAGAGGAAAACATTCAGTTTCCTCAAGCATGTTTTGCTTCTCATATTCATGTAGAATAAAGCATGAGAAAAAGTAGATTAAATGGCAGCAGTGCTGTATCCATCCGTGCTCATGACTGTTAAAGAGTGTAATTGGCTGTCGGGGTTAAATGGAAGGCCGTCATCTCTATCATTCAGTATGATGCCTGCATAGGAATCTGGTCACATATACAGAAACGTGCCATTAGCCCTCTCCCAGTGTGTGCAGCTGTCCTATGACATTGTGACTGCTTAAACATGTTCACCAGAATTGCATGCACATAGTCAGGTTACTGACAGTGTGCACATAGGCAAATCTTGTAATAAATCCATTAATTAGCATAATATGTGTGCAATTAAATTGCATAAATGCATTAAAATGACTAAACTGCAAATACTTTACTAAATATAATTCATCAGCTGCAACCTTTAACATGGAACTAATAAAAGATATTACAGTTATGAGTATGCAGAAGCTCCATTAGAACTTTTGTACTGAGGGACTGACATTTCCTTCATAGGATTTTCTCTCTTTGTTCTTTCCAAGGGACCACATAACAAAAGGCCTGAATATCCTGAGGAGGGAGATTCCAGGAGGAGACACGTTTATGCACCTTGGCTTAGAAAAGGTTCCTCTGCTTTTCCGGTTGTATGATACACTGAACAGCCTTTAAGTATAGCTCTTTCCAACAACCATATTGTCATCATTCACAGGCCAATGAGCAAATTCATCAGGAGAATTTTGGTGAGTCATGCTAAGGAGCCCCAAGAATGTCACCATTGGATTTTGTTCGGTCCTTTTGGCTTTCACGCCTATCGAGTTGCTGTCCTCAGACAGAACTTTCCATTCTAAATGATGTATTGTAAACGATTGTGCCATTTAACATTCCCTTTTTAGGTAAAGCAAGCGTCATCATTGCACTGACTGACGGGGAGCTCAATGAACACCAGCTAGTCGCAGCTCAGCAGGAGGTGACATCACTGACATTCAGCCATTGTCTTTCCGCATCTCATTCACACCCACTGGGACGGTGTAACGGTGCATGACATAACAGTTCTGATTGCTTCTTTCTTAACAGGCTGCTCGAGCAAGAGCTTTAGGAGCCATTGTGTATTGTGTCGGAGTCAAGGACTTCAATGAGACACAGGTGATGAAGCTGATTACAGCTTGGATTAGCTATCATCAGGATCTTTGAACATGTAAAAGTGCATTGAATATTGACTCCCAGACCCACACAGCACTGAGTAAAAAAATAAGTTTAACTAATGAGTAAAAAATGTAGCTACTTTTTGTGTCTGAAGTGGTTCCGAGATATTACAAGCTTAAACACTGCGGATAAATAAAAGTGTTTGTCTTCCTGTAGTTGGCTACCATAGCTGACACCATTGAGCACGTATTTCCTGTGACGGGAGGATTCCAAGCCCTTAGAGGAGTGATTGACTCGGTAAACAAAGAATCCCTTTTAATATAAAACATATTAAATAAGCACTGGAGGAATCTGCTGACATTTATATGCCATTAAAATCATTGCATGTGAATAGTTTTCAAGTTAAATTTTGAAGTTTGGCATAAAACTATATTCATAGTTCAACTCTTGTGTAAATCTTGTTTAAGATCATCAAGAAATCCTGCATTGAGATCTTGGCAGCTGAGCCATCCAGTGTGTGCGCAGGAGGTAAGGGGCAACAGGTCAAATGCCCCCATCAATAAAATCTTCCTTCTCATTAGCTAAGAGCTGTGCTAATGTCATTAGAGGGGAGAAGACCTGCTCTCATCAGACTGCTGTTTTGTAGACCATTCTCAAGGTTCTCTCAGGGGATCTTTTTTTGATTAATGTAATTAATTATATATCCTGTTACATAATAAGAGGCACCAAACAGATTTACTATGTCACAGCACAGAATGATGTCACAGCACAGAATAATTATATGTGTGTACTGTATTACAATATATACCCTGACATAGAAAACACCAGAATGTCCAGAATGTCTTCGGTTACTTGGTGTGGTAGTACACCATCATTGGTATTTGTATGTGAATCAGTGAATGAATCTGTGGGAATGCAGCTTATATGAGAAAAATGGCCTAGAAGGTACATTTCCTCAGAAGGAGCATTTAGCTCATTGTAGTTTTCTCCTTGTCTTCCTTAAGTGAGCACTGATTATTATAACGTTGAACCCAAAGCGCATTGATGAAATAATGAAACTGTTCAAATGTGTTTGATATTTGGTTAAGGAAAAACATAATACGCTATGACCTGAAAGTTGAAGTTTTATCATAACAATAGAGTGAATTCCTGCTTTAGAGTCATTCCAGGTGGTGGTTCGTGGCAATGGCTTTTTGCATGCCAGGAAAATAGACCAGGTGTTATGCAGCTTCAAGATCAATGACACCGTCACTTTAAGTGAGTTTTTTTTTTGTTTTGTTTTTTAAATAATTGAAACACTTACAAAAATCCACAGATATGTCAGACTAAATGTGTACAGGAGGTACCTCTAAATGCACAGCACACAGTTTGAAGATCACTTTGTTATGGTGCTATATCCTTAAGATGTTTTGTGAGGGTAATGTTTCCTGTACTCCCTCACCAGATGAGAGGCCTGCAGATATAGAAGATACGTATCTCCTGTGTCCAGCGCCAGTTATAGATGAGGTTGGAAAGTAAGTAACTCCATTTGACATGAAGAAGGAAAGTGGATTTTTCCCAGGACTTCCATGAGTTTACACTTGTGTGTACACAACACGTCAGGGTCATCTTTCACTTCCCTCTACATCATACATCAAGTTAAAAGTATTTAGTATTGATCTTCAAGAAGGGGACATTTCTCACTTGTTTGTTGCCCTATGTTTGCCCCCTTGCTGCTTTTAATTTATTGTAGGCCTAAAGGGGACCTTAATTGGAGAGATTAAAATGATGCGAGATATGTTAGTGCTGGTGCTTGGAGTAAATGACTGCTGATCCAAACCTATGCTATCAAACTTGTTGATCCAAACCTATGCTATCAGATCTGTTTTTCTGCTCATTTCCTTCTGCCTTCTGTGAGCCACATCCTTAATCTTCATACCCCCCCTCCTTCATAACCTCTGTATTTAATACCCCCTTCCTTTATACCCCCTCTTCTTCATAACCTCTATTTAATACCCCCTCCTCTTCATAACCTCTCTATTTAATACCCCCCTCGCCTTCATACCCCCTCTTTTTCATAACCTCTATTTAATACCCCCCTCTCCTTCATACCCCCTCTTTTTCATAACCTCTAACCCCCCTCTCCTTCATACCCCCTCTTCTTCATAACCTCTCTATTTAATACCCCCCTGTCCTTCATACCCCCTCTTCTTCATAACTTCTCTATTTAATACCCCTTCACCTTCATATCTTCCTGTACTTCACAATCCCTCTTAATACCCCCTCTCCTTAATACCCCCTCTCCTTAATACCCCCTTTTCTTCATACCCCCCTCTCCTTCATAATCAGATGCAGTGCTGCATCTAACCAGGTGCACTCTGCCGTATGTTTGGTTCTCACAACTTCTCTGAAAACTCACATTCTTCATATTCTCCCCCATACCTCAATGTCTCTTAACTCTCCCTCATCCTGCCTTTCTTCTCTGATAAGCCTTAGAAACTGCTTCAGCCTTGAGACCCTCCCCAAGCCTGCAGTTCATCCTCCACCAGCCCTCCCTCTCTTTTCTCCACGCATGCAGTGCTGAGTTGTCATTTTTGGATAAAATCACTCCTGTCTGACTGTTGCCTTCTATTTCATCATCTCATACTATCTCGCTTTCATATGCTCTTTCTTACTCTCCTTCAATCTCTCTCTCTTTCTCAGTCTCTTCCTTACTCTCTCCCCTAACTCTCTCTCCACTAACTCTCCCCTAACTCTCTCCCCCCTAACTCTCTCCCCCCTGACTCTCTCTCCCCTGGCTCTCTCTCCCCTGGCTCTCTCTCCCCTGACTCTCTCTTGCTCTCCCTCTCATTCTATCTCCATCTCTCACACTCCCCCTCACTCTTTCTTCCCTTCTCTCTCTCCTAATTCCCCTCCCCCCAATCTCTCTTTTGATGATCAAAGTTCACCTTCACTTGGGCCTTTTCTTTCATCTTAGTAAATGTACAGATGTTAACTCACCAACACTTCCTCTGGTTTGTTTCTCTTCTTTAACAGCCACCAAATTGCTCATGACCCAGCCCATCCCCCAGTCCCCTCATCTGAACAGTCTTATGGTTACAGTTAAATCTAACATATTCCAACAATTAGCTGACATTTCAGCTTTAGTCAGTTTTGGATCTGAGGAAGGTGTGAAGCTTATCTATATTGGTCCTGTAAGTCACAGCAACCCTCAAAGCCACAGTTGTTAACAGTTGCTTCTCTTCTATGACTTGTCTGGCGGAGATGTTCTTTGAAGTGAGTGTTGGAAAGCCAGAAGATAATTTTTATCAACAGGTCTCCATCTAACAGCCTCTCAAGATTTTTGCTTTCGGCTTCAGTTGTTTTGAGCAGACCACGATTTAGTGATCTGGAATGTGTTGAGAGACCAATAGGTGCAAGTAAAAACTGTCCCCTGTCTGCTTCAGGGTGGTGTACCTGCAAGTAAGCATGAATGAAGGTTTATCGTTCATCACCAGCTCAGTACACATCACCACAACCGAGTGTGTAAGTACATTCATCTTAACCATTACAGAGTACATCCACTATGTCAGCACTGCTGGTAGATTGTTTTTCAAGTGTGAGGACAGATTGCTGTGAGCAAGAAGCATTAGCCTTGAGCTGATTCTCTTACCAGTCGTGGCACCATAAAACAATTAGCAACATGACCCAAGATCATTTTCAATCATTAAACATCATTTATCAGCCTCTCTTTACACCCTACACTTCTTCTCTTTCAGTTTTGCTTGTTTTTTCTGTTTTGTTCTTTTTGCTTTATTTGCTCTGTGTGCTTTCAGACTTTGCTCCTCCCTCTGGGTTTTGCCAGAGGGGTTTCTTTCCCTTACAGTGATTTCTTTTTTCTCCTCTTCACTATATCTACAGCCAAACCACATGGGCTTTTGTGCTCCTCCTGCCCAAAGCCCCCCCAGATCCTGCCCTGGTCTGGGAGAGGCAGCAGGGCCTCTTACCCACAAAATGTCTAAAGAGAACTATCTCATTCACAAACAATTTTAAATCTTAACTGTTAGAATTAGGTGATGTCTGTAATGAGAATGCACTTTAAACTCTGTCTTTCTCTCTCTCTCTCTCATCCCATGACAGTTTGATGGTACTATTCTCCTCATTACTCTGCTGGTCCTCTTCTTGTTGTTGGCTTTGTTGTTCATGTGGTGGTTCTGGCCCCTGTGCTGCACAGTAGTAAGTTTGAAACCTCACTTGATTTGGCAAACTTAAGTTGGAAAAACTTTAAGCAAGTTACAGCAAGAGGTCGGAGCTCTATGTCCGAAACGTTTTGATTAACATTTATTGATAAAAAGCCTAAGTTTTATGGTAACACAATAAGAGTAGAGCATTGATAATGAATATGTTTGAATGTATGTATGTCATGTTTATTTTTCTCTAATTGATCTCCACAGGTTATCAAAGAGCCTCCTCCCCCCCCACCACCACAGCCAGTGAGTCGCACCTTCATCCTCCATAAGCGTTGTGCATATGTGTTCTCTCAGAAAATAGGCTCAAATTTGATGTCTTTGTCCAGGGTATTGATTAGGCTCATAGCGCATTGTCCTGGGTTATTGATTAGACTCATAGTGCATTGTCCCAGGTTATTGATTAGACTCATAGTGCATTGAGCACTTCTATGACCAATTTCTATGACCATTTCTATGACCAATCTAATTGTGATACAAAATAAAAGTCCCACTCCAGGCTATCAAACTGTCTACTGAGTACTTAAAAATATATTATAGCTGCCAGAACAGACATTGATGACATAATGCACCAAACTGCTCGGAATTAATGACTCAAAAATGTTTGAACTTTACCACAAGACTTTAAGCTTTTGACTCACCATTCCTCATTACTAAAGACGTCCCTCATTTCTAATGCTTAATATGTTTTGAACTGTCAGGAGTCAGACGATGAGGATGGAATGCCAAAAAAAAAATGGCCAACTGTGGATGCATCGTACTATGGAGGAAGAGGAGTTGGAGGGATAAAAAGAATGGAGGTGAACGATATATGAGAAGCCAAGCCCACACATTTGTTCAAAACACACTGTATGTCTGTATGAGTGTGACGGGGCTACTAGAGAGGAAGGAGCAGGAGGCGAGGGTGGTAGAGGGAGGAGCAGGAGGTTGAGGGTGGTAGAGGGAGGAGCAGGAGGTAGAGGGTGGTAGAGGGAGGAGCAGGAGGCGAGGGTGGTAGAGGGAGGAGCAGGAGGTTGAGGGTGGTAGAGGGAGGAGCAGGAGGTTGAGGGTGGTAGAGGGAGGAGCAGGAGGCGAGGGTGGTAGAGGGAGGAGCAGGAGGTTGAGGGTGGTAGCAGCACTTCTTTCCATGTTCAACACAAACAGCACAAAACAAGCAAGAAACACACAAAAATGCAGCAAGTGCTGAAAAACCACAGAGAGTCGCAGGGAAGAGCTTGTACAAAAAGTCCGTCAATGAGACAGAGAAGTGGCTCCAATGCACAGCACTGGAGGACTGGACCTGTGGGGTTTTTATGGGGAACAAAATGGTGAAAACCAAACAAGGAGCAGGTGCACTACATTAGAAACACAGTGAATGAGAGCGGGGGTGTAGTCTGGTGCGTTGATGCGCGTAAGTGTGTGGGCATCTCCCTCGTGCTGCAGGGCCGGCCTCCCATGACAAATACATTATCACCATCAGCAGCAGATTATAATGAATACAGGGTCTGTGAAAAGATTGCAAAATTCCTGTCAGAAGAAATAGGAATTTCATTCAAATGTGATAAATGATTTTTTCAAAGCCTGTAAACATTGGGAACTTTGGGAAGCCTCAAACAGCAAATTAGATGCTAGTAAAATATGAGACTTGGTTATGAGACAAATTTCCTGAAGATATACATAGAATATATTCAGAACTGTTCCAGTCTGTGTTTGTTTGTTTGTAATGCGCTCAGGTCCGATGGGGTGGTAAGGGCTCCACCGAAGAAGGTGCCAAATTGGAGAAACCCAAGAACGCAGTGGTGAAAATGCCAGAACAGGAATACGAGCCTTTCGAACCCAAGCCCAAAAAACAAGGAAGTAAGAAGCCCACCCAGGACAGGAAATGGTACAGTCCCATTAGGGTAAGGAGATCCCAAATTCCCAACATACTATTTATAGTATTGTAAATTTTAGTTTAAGGTTGCACATTTTGCATATGTGCAGAATAACAAGTTCTGTTTGTGTGTCTGTATAACTTGTTGTTAATTTGTAGCCTGTAAATGTGTTCTGTTGTGTAACCAGGGCAAACTGGATGCAATCTGGGCTCTGTTTCGTCGTGGTTATGACCAAGTTTCACTTATGAGACCACAACCAGGAGATCATGTGAGTCCTTGAAAATAATACAAATAAATTATATATATATATATATACACTACTGTGCAAAAGTCTTAGGCAACCATTAGATTTGTTGTTTTAGTAATGGTACAATGATA
>JAOXYF010000012.1:14478748-14492549 GCA_028565775.1 Sternarchorhynchus goeldii | reverse complement strand
CCAGCTTGGAGTGCATGAATTTGGGTCTATCTGAGCTACACTAGATATTCCAAGTATCCCTAAGCACTTTGTAAGTCACTCTGGATAAGAGCGTCTCCCAAATGCCAGAAATGTAAATGTAATCAGCATAGCAATGGAAGCTAATACCATGCCTGTGAATAATTGTGCCTTATGGTAGCATATATAATGAGAATAATACGGGGCCCAAAAGAGATCCTTGTGGAACACCATATTTTACTTTTGTACATTTAGAGCATTCAACAAAGGACAAATTGGTAACAATCTGTCAGGTAGGATTTGAGGAGACTGCTTGACCTCTTACACCAATGAGTGTCTCCAGCCTATCTAGCAAAACTCTGTGGCCAATAGTGTCAAAAGTCGCACTAAGATCTAAGAGTATAAGAAAAGAATGATAACCTTTATCAGAGGATATTGACATCATTAACTACTTTAGTCAATGCAATTTGGGTGCTGTGGTCTAAATCCAGATGGAAATACTTAAAGGACATGATTTGTCTGCAGAAATGCAGTGAGTTGCGAAGAAACTTCTTTCTTTAGAACAGATTAGAAATTGGTCTGTAGTTAGACAGTTCATGGGGATTAAGAGCTGTTTTTTTATTTGTGTCTTAATGACTTTAAGTTTAAATGATTTGGGGAGTTAGCGTAGTTTCAGAGAAGAGTTAATAATAGTGACAAAGGTTCTACACTAATAGGTAGTAGCTCTTGGAGCAAATGAGGTGGGATAACATCCATTATACACATGGAAGGTTTGGAAGAATTTTACCAAGGAGATAAGCTCCTCATGACCGATTAGGGAAAAGAATTCTAAATCATCAGCTGCCAGAATATATTGGCAGATTGACAGGGTTTGAGATATCATGGCAAAATTTTTCCCTGAATTTGTCAATCTTATCATTAATGAACTTCATAAAACTATTACTGCTACATTCCTGTGGGATATAATTCTTGGTTAGTTTCAATACTGTATTAAATGGGAATTTAATACGTTCAAGCTCCTCCGGTGACATGGGTAGATCACTGTCTGTCCGGTAAAGTATCCATAAATTCAGCTATGGTAGCAGATGTAATAGTTTGTGTATTTTGATAACGGGTCGGCCGACGAATATCGTCGTTTAAACGCATTTCGTATGTTATGAGGGAGTGGTCAGAAACTGCTTCGCTTTGAGGAAGTACTGCTAAACTGGCTATATCAATACCAAATCATAAGACTAAATCTAAAGTATGGTTACAATTGTGCATAGTGATACTCATGGAATAGTAATAGTGATACTCATGGAATCAAAAATTGCTTGAAAAGAATCATGTGCATTGTCAAAGTGAATATTAAAATCGGCAGATATAATTAATTACCTTATCAGCTGATAGCACTATATTAGATATGAAGTCCAAAACTCCTGCAAAATGTACAAAAAATCATGTACAATGTACAGCAGTGTGTTACAGTTAGGAAACAACCACCATCAAACAAAATCACCCAAAATATAATAAATAAATTTTAATAAATACAGCATTGGCTGACAAGTGAATGTTTATTAATATGTGCATCATCTACTGAATCTGATACCTCTGGGTTCAGATCCGGACTTTGAGGTAACAAGTTAGGCTTCAGAGGTTATGGACTCTTCCTGAGTGAGAGGAATAGGGGAATACTGGCCCTTTTAAAAATAGGAAACCACAAGGTGTTTTTCAATGGACTTTGAAGGCATGATTACACTGAGAAGGAAGCTGGTCTACTTCCCTCAACATGAAACAGCTACCCGGGTCTACTGGGTCTAGTGAGGAAGCCCAACAATGCATTTTTATAATGAAATGATTTCAGTGTGGTCCCTGGATATTAAAAGGTCGGTCATGTACCCTATTACCCTGTAATAGTCGGTCATCTACCCTTTTACTAACAGCTTACATGTCAAACCCAGCTGCTCTTCTTCAGACAACCCTGGAGGAGGACGTCCTCCAAAACTACTGACAGGCGAAAGGCATGTCAGCTTCTTTGCATATTTTAAGCCACAAATATCCAAATGCAAAAAGATCCAAAATAGCAGAATGAGATGTTCCAGCTACATAATAACTATGGCATCTCATTTTTCCCTTCTCCGAGTGAAGAAAGGATGAATCTGGAAGCACAAAGAAAGAGATAGAAGGAGAGAGAGAGAGAGAGAGAGAGAGAGAGAGAAAAAGAGAGAGAGAGAGAGAGATATGAAGTGTGGTTTGGCATTGCTTCTCAACACCAAATTCTATTAACTCCACCACATGCTTTCTAAGCATAACTCACAGCATGCAAACACACTCACTCCTGTCACACCATCTACCAGTCATGAAGCTTCACACATCATAAGTGTGAAAAACTGGCCAGTTGTCTGCAGTGCGACCGCCGAACCATCATCATCTAAATAGGGAGCTGTGGCACATAGTGTTTGGATTTGTGACATAATAACAGTGTGTTTGGACTTGTGACATAACGACTACAATGTGTTTGGACTTGTGACATAATGACAGATCTGGAAGGCTACCACATGATTACTTAATTGAGTCAGAGACATGTTTTGTCAAAAACTGTATGACAGTGATGAAACCTGAGAAAATGTCCCTGCTTTCAGCTTTCAGTTTCTTGGTCCTGCCTCCAGCCGCTGTGGTGGCGCCACAGGCCCAGCTGTAAATTCCCCTCTCCTTTGTTTATACGTAAGTCTGCCACCATGTCCATGAGGAGTTGGGGAGATTTTTTTTAGGCTCTAAAACCCCAAGCCGTAGGAATGTGCTGATATCTTTGCTTTTCCCGCCACTCTTGCGTCGCAACCCTGGTCTGAACCTTCCTGACCGAGTCATCCCTTCGCTTTGCCGCTCTCTCCTGACTCTAACTGTTTGCATGCCCTTGTCTCCAAGGTAATATGCAAAAACACAGATGTTTCTCTGGGTACAGCCTGCCAAAGCCTCCTGAGGACACAGCACAAGGCGTTTACACCACCGGGAGGAGAAAGAGAGAGAGAGAGAGAGAGAGATACAGAGAGAGACAGAAACAGAGACAGGGAGAGAGAGAGAGAGAGAGAGAGAGTGAGAGAGACTAATCTAGGTAATGTTGCACATTTTTTTCTTCATCTGCTGTCCAAAAACAATACATACATATTTGCATTTTCTCCACAAAAAATACACTTTTGAACAATGTTATACTTTTCTGCCTTGTTTACTGCCTACATTTAGCAGTTCATTGGTATTGTCCCTGCTTTTCATCAAACCATTTTTGTGTTTTGAATCTGTTTCATCATCAGTGGATGTGTTTTGTGCCTTCACTTGTAATAGATATCAGAGAAATTCCTTCATCTTGGTATGTGATCTCACTGTGGCGAAACCTAAATCTGACTCTAAGGAACTGACTGAAAAGTTCCAATTCTCTTACATACTGGAAGGGGAAAAAAACAAGTCACACCAGCCAACAGCATAGCGCAGCAAACAAAGGACCTCAGAGGAGAGAGAGCTCGGTTTTGAATGGCCAACCCAGCCGAGCGTTGTGTGAACGGAGTGTCTGAAACTTCTCATTGCTTGTCCCACCATACGATACCCATGAAGTCTCACTCCACAAAGCACAAACAGGAGAAATAAGCAATTCCACACACAGTAAGGTGGAGTGCAATTTGTTGAGGAACAGCCGACAGGTTTTAGGCTTTGAACCATCCTATAGAGACATGTGTTCTTGCTGCAAACGTGGCAACCACCTCTGCTTCCACCCCACCCCCACCTCTTCCTCCCATCCCCCGTGCCCTTCGCTGTGCCTCACCCCTCCCTCTCCTGCTCCCCATGCTGGACCTCCAGGGTCCTGTGGGCGGTACGTTTGGTAGAGATATCGGCCGCTAAACTGCAATCATGCTGATGCATTTTTCTAGAGCAATGTTGCCCTGCCTGTTTCATATGTGGGGCATCCAGTTATGCTCTCTGTTCTTTGACTTGGCTTAACTCTGAGGTTTTTTTGCCCATAAAGGTTTGGGTAATGGAAAAATGCTACAGGAAATCTGACCTCAAATTACTGTGGGGTCAGAACTGTGGAGTTTCAGTGCAGAACAGACTAACACAGGCAGAGAGCATAAAAGGCAAAAGAGAAAAAGTGCGAAAGGTCATTTATAGAGCCACACTTCTGAAGTGAGGGTCTGTGGAGATTTAACCTTTCAACAGAAGTTTTAGGAGATGGTGCCTTGCTGGTCAAAATGTGGTCACAAATTTTCTCCTTTCTGCTGCATGTGAGAAAGCAACCACAGACTGCTGGAAGAATGTGGACTTAGTCTGATCAGAGGGAAAACACACATGCACGCACACCATTAAGGGTCTAGAGGGAGGAGTTGTGACAGTGCTTGAATAGTCAACAGCGAGGGTATCTGTCTATAGGATTTTCTCTTCTTTTTAATTGGCAGCCATTACAATCTGCATTTTTTTTTACGGACATGACTGATGCTTGTATCAAACTCCCTCTTGGAATTGTAGAAGGTGAACTTCATCTGGTTAAATAGCTCCAGAAGTTGCCTTAATTAATTATGAACCACTTTAGAGATCAATTTTCATGAATAAATATTAAAAATTGAATAAACAGGGCTGGTATTTGTAATTCAGTTATTTCTGTGTATTGCAGGCCATTAGTGAATTCAGTCTGAAATGGAAGGAGAGGAAAAGTAGAGAGAGAACATGGACCTGCCTTCTAATGCAGAACAGATGATGGTCATTGCATTAAAACCACAAAGGAAGTGTCAATCAAATACTGCTGCACACCACACCATGGACAGAAACAAGAGGCAGGGCCAAAAAATGCTGTGTTTAATACAGAAAACAAGACATTTCTTTTAACAAATACACAGATGAAGGGGTAGAAATGAGGTGCCCTGCAGTGGGGGCCCTTATAACTAATGAGTTTTTTCCAGCCTGGTTTTGGCAGTATAATGCAACAAGCATATATTGTGCTTCATCGGTGTCTAATAAAAACAGTTATTTTATAGTAACGTTCTTCAGAACCGCCTCCTTTCAGGTTTTTTCTGATGTGACCATGGCAATGTGGAGACCTGATGATTGGTGAGGACAGGACTGCAATAATTTTACACCACCGAGAACAGGCATTACTGGAATAGTTACTTAGTCACATATAATTACCATCAGCAGAGCCCAGACAATAGTGGGTCTTTTTTCAAGTTACTCTAGTAAACAAGCAGACCTGGGAATCAGCTTGGAGGGAGAAGCTTCTTAGGGAAGGGAGGAGCAAGACAGACTGATAAAAGAGAGAGAGAGAGAGAGAGAGAGAGAGAGAGAGAGAGAGAGAGAGAGAGAGAGAGAGAGAGAGAGGAAAAAATGAGAAAGAGATAATGGGAGAGAAAAAGACCAAGGGAGAGAGAGAAAAAAGAAGGAGAGAGAGAAGGAAAGAGAAAAGGGTGATTCAAAGAAAAAGGGAGAGAGAGAAAAAGATAGATGAAGAGAGAAATAAAGAAAGGGAGAGAAAAAGAGAGGCAAAGTGTAAAAGAGAGACAGATAGAGAAACAGAGATAGACCTCACGGTGAGGTAGACAGGCTTGACCAGCGTGTTTGGGGCGACACAGTACATCACTAAAGCTAAAGTACATGCATTCACTGCACTGTACTACACATTGTAATCAGCTCATCCACTACACTGTACTACACTTTGTAATCAGCTCATTCACTGTGGTGAAGCTCAAGTTGGCAGAAAATCATTGTTACTGTGCTTATAGGCAGAGCTGTAGGCCAATTAAGAAGGAACATGAATCTTAACTGAGTAAATCTAACCTACTGTAATCTTGCTTTTGCAGCCAAATTCATTGAAACATGTTTGGGCCTTTTCAATGTTTAACACCTCACCCAAACTAACAAAAATGGGCATGAACTCGATTAGGTGCAGATATCCTTGCAAAAAGGGTGCATGCATTTTGCATTTTCAAAATGAAAACAGTTTGTAATGCAAAAACACATTTCACCAGCTATGAGGTCACTAAGACCTGTCATTTTTTACAGCTCAAAATGAAAACGTTTCTGACGAGTGTGTAGTTCAGTTCAGAGTGTGAGTCAGTGCCTTGCACCATCAGCTCTTCCACTGACAACAACTGCAATTTACGCACATTGGCAGCAGCACTAATTATCATGATTCATGCCTTGGTGTTTTGATGTTATAGACAGTGTTCTTGCAATTTATTATACAAAATGATCCAGTCAATTTGTTAAAACACAAATAAAATCTGCTTCTTGTAAACACCAACAGTTCTTTTTTCCATATATGCAATGTTTGTATGTTTATGTGTAATTACACATATAAACCATCAACAATACTGACAAATCCTTGTCTTCACCTCTTCTGATTAAGACTTTTCAATGAGAGCAAGTCACTGTGAGACTCAACCACTGAGATTCTGCTTTCTTTCTCCTCACACATACACACCCTCAGTCCTTACTCATCAACAGCTGTGACCTCAAAAGTCTTTCTTTGTTCCAGAGAGCAGACAAATGAATCTCTTCCCATAAATCTGCCTGGACAGCAAGGTGCCTTACAGGACACAGCATTCCTGGTGGGCACTGGAACTTGGTATCTCTGACCTGTCCCCCTCCCCACATGGTACCACACAGCCAGTCCAGCACAAGCCCACCTCACACAGCCAGTCCCACACAGCCAGTCCTGCACAAACATCCGCTCAGATGCAGCCGACACAGGCAAAGCAGGCACTCTGGTTTGCAACCTCACACAAGTCGAGAGGCTTTTCAAGAGCGTGGGCAGGGAGGATGGTCAAAATTTCCAGAGAGGAAACGAAACAATCCAGTGAACTGATGCAGGGAAGGATTTTTGTTTTTTATGAGCAGTCCTCGTCTGTTACTGATTCATGATTCCTCGCTTTCCTGTGTCTTTACCACATGCATGAACACATCAGGCACTGGTGCTGATCAAATATCTCGTAAAAGTGCATAAAACACATGAAGTGCTTTGTCGTTTGTTCAACAAAGGTAAGAACCTGTTTTTGTCAGTCTTGCATATTTTTGAAGAAAGAAGGGAAAAAAATTGAAAAATTAATTGACCCAACAAATAGGACACAAATGTATGCTCCAGATCCATTTTATTAGAAACCCCTACCTAACACACAGCCATTTTATTAGAAACCTGGTCAGTTTCTGGTGATTTAATACATGATCAGAGAAGGAATTCAGTGATTTGTCCATTCCATCCCTTTCCCTCTCACTGCTGAATTACTATGCACAGGAAAGACCACAAACACTTGGCTCCTTGTAAAAGTATCTCAATAGTTGCTTTTTCCCCAAGCCGTCCAAATCCCTTGCCAGTTTGCTCCAAGCGTCGTGCATCATGGAGCTCGCCCAGACGCCAATGAATGTCTTATTGAGCCTCGCGCCTCTCGCGGCTCTCCGTCTTTCCCGCCTCCTGAACGGAGCGTTTCTCCCGGCCGTCGTCGTCATCATGCATGAGACTTTTTTGCCCTCTTCTGGCCCCGCTGGCCACACTGCCTAGCAGGCAGTTTCTAACCTCAGGCCTCCTTGCTTACCCAACCCTGAACCGCACCGCCGGGAGAGAGCGCGGCCGCCGTCTCAGTCGGAGCTGCTTAAGTAATGTTGAATTTGGAAAGGAAACCGCGCAAATGACCATTCCCACTCCCATTCCCATGACCATTTTCTTTGCGCAACGGCTAATACCTGCAGACTTCAACATTTATGTACAGAAATCGGTTACCCAGAGCCCTTCAACAGAGTCGTGCGCCACTGCTCGCTGTCATCTCCTCATAAAAACGTAGCTCTTCGTCGTTCCCTAATCTAGCCATGCGAAGACCACATAGATGAAAAAACACATCATAATTCCTTAACTTACTCCAATTTCCTGGACTTCCAGATGCAATACAATGGAACTTAAAGCCTGGTCATCTGGAATCACGGCTTTTCATTATCAGAGTAATATCATAGGACCTTACTGAGATTATATTAGGATTTACCTTTAAAAGCAAGACTGAAAAATGTTAAGTAGGAATTTTGACATCTCAAATATGTCAGCACACCTATGCCCACCTTGGGTTTACATATAAATTAAGCTGCCTATGTACTAGATGTTCAGCATGAACGTAACAATTAGCATGAAACACATACGTATGTTACACGTATGTAACACGCATGTTACTGTTATCAACAACAGACTCTTTTTAGCGACGGGATTTTAGTCGCTTCAAAGCATACGTCCAGTGCGGTTTTTTGTGTGTACACTGCCATCTGGTGGTAAATTTGTCATACGGTTGAACCGAACCGGTAACCATAACTCGGACGTTCTGCAGAGTTCCGTTTGCTTTACGTAAACGGCTCGACGGAAGCGGCAGGAAGGTCATTGCAGGCAAATGTCTCCAGCCCAGCGAGCCTCGTCAGCTCAGCGGGAAGAGCCGCAGCCAGAAAGCCAAGTCAGCTGTCTTAGGACTGGGCGAGGCAGCTCTCCTCGGTGATCCCAGCAACACCTACCTCATTTGTTCCAGACAGCCTTCATCCAGCCACACGTAATTTAAAGAAAAAATATATAAGCTTTTCGACATTACCTGGTTTTATGCATGAAATACACCCAACATGTGATCTTATAATCCTGAGATATAATGAAACACCACTACATTTTATATTGCCATATTTTATTGAACCAACGGTTTAAACTGTCAAGTTTATGCATGGAAAATGTATCTATACCCATATTTTTAGTAACTAGCCTTCCTGGCAATGACTTCAACCAAATGTTCTCTAACTTTGCCACTTCTTTGTAACTTTGCCACATAGTTTAATATATGCCAAATATCAAACTATGTGTAAACTTTGGTATGTCTTTATTGAATAGCCTGGTCACATCACGCCACAGCATTTCAAAGGACTGTCACACAATCATTCTAAAACACACTCACCGATCACTTCATTAGGATCACATCCTTGCATCTACACTCAGTGTCAATTTTATCCGCTCCACTTCTCATATAGGAGCACTTGGTAGTTCTATGATTACTGTAGTTTTTTCTGCATACTTTCTCAAGTCCCTTAGCACAGCAGTGTTGCTGGAGTAAACACCTCACTGTTACTGGACATGCAGCCAAGTGTCCTGTGTGTAGCGTCATGTGACCACTGATGAAGGACTAGAGGATGGCCAGCACAAACTGGGTAGTGACGGATAAACTACTGTCCATAAATATATTCTGTCAATAAATATATAAATTTATATAGCACTTTTTACAAAGCAGCTTCACAGACCTATGGGTTCAAATCCGTAATGAACAAGCCGAGGGCAACAGTGACAGGGAAAAACTCCCTACGCGAATAAGGAAGAAACCTTGGGAGGACCAAGACTCAAAAGAGAACCCATCCTCCATTGGGCGGCCCAACTAGCAACAGTCCCGGCTTTTATAAATAATGTCCAATGTTATTATGATAAAAAGTCCATTTCTAGAGGTGACGATATCAAAACGTCTACGTGCGGCAATGGTGCGTCCACGAGCAGCAGGTCCACATGCAGTAATGGTTCATCCACAGGCCGCAGGGCGCGACCACAGGCAAACCAGAGCAATGTCGCGATGTGTAGCTCGACAGACATGAGAAAAAAGAAAATTATTAACTCTGTTCAATCTAAAAGAAAGCTTTTTCAAACAAAAAAAAGAGCTAGCTCAAGTCTAACTAATCCTGCTAATAGCTAACAATAGTGATACTAGTAATTAGATATGAAAGCTTTAAATATAAGACAGTATATAAACTAAATTGCCCATGTTCGAGATTTTTCATCTGTATTAGAGATTTCTGCCTGCTGATTTTTATGACATGCCAGCTACTTGTCCTGCTGAGGTGTGTTCGATATGCGCAGACCGACAATTTCGCGCTCTATGAGTGTATGTTCGAGGTGAGCAATGCTTTCTTGTTTGTTTTGGTTTGGTTTTTGTGGGTGTGTCTTTCGACCTGTACACATGGAGTAATGACTGATACATAATAATATGATTCTGTACTGAGAGCATAATCGATAAGGGATTTTATTGTATCGAGAATTGATACCCGTGAAATTTTTAATACAGATATTATAATACAGTATAAAACATGCTCCCCTTACAGTGCACATGGTGTAAACAGTGATATAAAATAATATGATTCTGTACCTCGGAGCATCATTTTATATGGGATATCTGTGTACGGTAACATGTTTCGCCAAAACAGCTCGGAACACCGTCTGTGCGACTAACTATATTAGCTAGCAGCTATCTAAAACTGGGTTGGGGAGGCAGTGAAAGTAGTTATGTTATCTGTCTAGTTTTAAGAAGTGGAGATTTTTCCGTCAGCGAGTCCTGTATTCTGAAGTGAACACATCAAGCCTTTGACTTTGACAAAACAGGTAAGTGTGTCAGCTCCCCAGTGTTGTATTCGTTTACAAGCGAGTCTGGAGGGGAGTAATATGGCGGACGTGTTAACGTGTGGCAGCAACACAGTCTCTGTTACCATAGGTGTAATTTACACAGGGAACATGAGCTCACCACTTTCTGATATGGCAAATTATGTCCCCACTATTTTTAAAATATGTACTCTGAAATATTAGTGTTTCCTCTACAAGCGTTGCTTCAGTAATAATTTGAGCAATAATGTATTTGTTTTAGTAAAACAAAACGTATTATTTTCTTATTGACAATATCAGCTTTGTCGTGATGCCGAAATAATAAACACAGCAAAACTGTTGAATACATGAATACGTTATATTATAAGTACATCTTGCATTACAAATATATTTTTAACAACAGTGCAGATAAATCTCATTTAATTCCCCACTCACAGGTGAAACTAACTATCCTCCTTGACTGATTGATTATTTAGTTATTCCGTTCCAGTGCTGTTCATGAACACGTTATTGAGTGAGGAATGCTTGCAGATCTTTAGCTGTCACCTCAAAGCTTTGGTCTACAGCTTCTGCACAAACCGCTTAGAGAAGAACCTGGTTTCACCAGTTAAGATCCCTTCTTGATTACAAAGGTTTTGTGGTTAAGTGAAAGAGGCAGAACTTTGCAAGGTTGGAACAGGAACCTGCACACTAGTACTTCAGATAAACAGACCTGATCAAAAGGACTGTGCATTTGCCTCATCTTTGTCAGATGGCACCTCTAGGCAAATTAGCTAGTTGTATTAGCCTTCTATAAGATGAGACAATTTTGCAAAACATTGCAAAGACTCAACAAATTTCTGTCAGAGAGCACTTGTGAGCCAAAACCTTTTGTAATACAGCAAGTTAGATCAAACCCAGACCTGATTGGAACACTTTTCTGTTTACTCTTTAAAGAGTTTTAAAGAGATCAAGTTTACATACTTTTCCATCTGTGATATTTTTAGTTCACAGATATATTATAAACATTTGTCAATGTTTTATGATATTAAGCATAAATTGAGGTAATCAAAAGGTGTCACAAACATTTTCTTGCAACCATGGCAAGGATAATTAAACAAAGAACATAACTTCAAAGTATACATCAGATATAGCCCACTTTGTTTTATATACTTTTGGAGTTTTACATCCCAGGACATTACCTGTGACAGCTTCTTCACTATATCAGTCATAATGCTCTGTACTCGTCTGCAACTACAATGACGCATTCAAACTGATTGTTCAGATCAGCACATAGATCTATTGAAATCCCAGTCTTTAAGGTCCAGGTACCACAGACGACAAAGTGGCCAACCACATTAACCACTTAATCAACTACAAGGGATTATATAAATATACAAACCCGGTCTGGGTTTGGATCGGAGATTTAGATAGGAAAACCTCTGATCTAGACGACTTTGAAACATTCGTACAAAACAGGTCAACTGTTTAACTTGTAAGGCTCCACAAGATGGCAGTGTTATTCAAGTTGAGCACAGACCTTATTTTGTGCTTCTGTATGTAGTTCTACAAAGTTCAAATTTTTTTTCTGTTAATTCAGCATCTAAAAATATTACATGACATAATAGCGTTTCAACTCTGGACAGCTAAAAGGCAGGACAGTTCCACCCAAAGCTCAAAAAATCTGACACTCATATGCATCATACAATCGTGTATATAGAAATAAAATACATTTAGCAAAAGAAAACAAGGAAACATTAAAAGAATATATGCTTCTCAGCCATCACTACCTGATAATGTTTGTCTGTTCGTCATTTGTAAGTTGGAGAGTGAGAAGAACTTACGAACAAGAGCTTTGAAGTTTCTAACAAAGAACCTTCAAATGTGTAAAATTTCCAGAATTGATTTAATAGTAAAACTAAAAAGGTTTGGTGTAGGTTTGTTGACATCACAGGAGGCTTTGGATTGTGTTCAGGAGAGAGAACCCTTCAGACAGGTTTACCATTTAGCCAGAGGTCACAGTCCAACAGCCATTTCAGCCAGCCGAGTTCTCTGCTTCTAAGAAATCTGAGCAAGTTTAACGGCAGATCTCGCCAGAACACTGCCTCCGGTTCATTCCTGACCAAAAACTGTAGCATGGCAAAAGTTTTATGAAGAGGTGTTGAATCACTACAGCAGTGAAGCTGCACTCATTTGAAACTTAGCTTTGCCAGTTTCACATGAAGGCAGCTGGGTAGTAACTACACAGCAATATGCAACAGCATGTTGAAGCATGCTTTCGTGGTTTGTACTCCACATTCTATGGGTGAGCAGAGAGGAAATCTCTCTCACACACACACAGCAGAACTGTGTTCAGCAGAACGGTGGAAGCATAGACAACACAGCAGTCCAGACACTGGATCAGAAGAGCAGCTCCAAGGTCAGCCAACACACGAATCGGCATGGAGCCACAACACTCATCTCCAACCTGCAGGCAGCCTCTCTGCTTTCTGCCTGCCCCGTCAGGAAAAACATTCACTTCCAATTAGGCAATGGTCGTTTTCGAGCATCTTAACTCTAGTTTCTTAGTTTTGCATTCAACCTTTAGTCCAGGAATAATGGACACACTTGTAACCGATTAGAAAAAAATTAAGGTTCAGATTATAGGCCGATACCTTAGAGGTGTTCTCACATCTAGTTTACTTTTTATTTATTTATTTATTTTAAAAGGTTTCACTTTTCAGGTAAACATTCACTGCATCCACTAGAAGATGAAGTCACGCGGGAGCTTGACATCTCAGATTGCTTTATTTCCTCTCATTGTTGTACTAGCAAACAGAAAAATCCCTCTATTATGAGCAACACAACAGGGTGCAAAATTGACAATTGAAAGTCAGGATCCACTGTAGCCTTTAATCCTACAGACAATTTCAAAAGATGAAAGTGTACAAGAATACCTCTTTAAAAAGTGCAAATGCAGGAATTCTATCAAGTAACCTCTGATAATTAAGCCAACAAATGGTTTATGGCTTCACAGGGGACTGAATCTCTCAATTTCCTGACATGTGCATCATCCACAATACAAACATGCATCTCCATCATTTCCTGTTACAGCGGTCAGCATTCACACGGACAGTTTCTCAACATAAACCATAACGGCTCAGCTGGAAGGTACCAGAGGCCCCTGGTTTTTATTTTTTAATTTTTATTATTTAAAGAAAATTTTGGAAATTTCACACGTCCAAATGAACCTAGCTTAAACAGTCCAGAATTAACAGTAACTGATTCGAAACAAAACATGAATACACCCATACAGCAAAACACTGAGCAAAACAACTGAGGAACATTTCACAAAGAGAAGGTACTGCTAGTGGGGCTGTAATAACTATTGACTAGGCTTTCCACCTACAAGAAGACTATAAATGTAGACAGAAATGTTCATTTACCAAGATTTGCTTGGTC
>JAOXYF010000012.1:14468334-14478648 GCA_028565775.1 Sternarchorhynchus goeldii | reverse complement strand
CTATTGACTAGGCTTTCCACCTACAAGAAGACTATAAATGTAGACAGAAATGTTCATTTACCAAGATTTGCTTGGTCTGACCACAGGGAAGCCTATCTTTAATTTTGTTTTGCATTGGATTTACATGTGCATGTACAGTAATCTTTACCATCCTGTTCTCAAGACCACAACAAAATGTGTTGGAAGAGAACCGAGAAGGTAGAGACATCTACATAGGATATGGACAAACCAACAAATTCTCTGCAAGTAAAGGCAGTATCGCATTTTTAACAAATGAAAATTGCATAGTCAAGTTGTGCTGTTACATAGAACTTCAAATATTGGTGAACTGAGAAACTGACAAAAAGCTTGGGGGGCCACTACAAAACACATGGATTTCACGTTGAAAACACTGGGCCTCAAAGCCATTCCTACAAACACACACACCTTAAGAACAACAAATTGAACATAAGGGTCTTTTCTTTCTAATTTAAAAGGCACACAATACGTACAGATGCTCATACGTATATCTAAGTGTGCAAATGAAGCTTGAATGAGATTATCATATTTGTAAAACACTGAACAAAATCCAGACAAGAAAGAAGGGAAGCAACCTTGAGATTTCTCTTGGAGCAGGAGGTGTGGGGGCTGACCTGACCCTCCAAATTTCAGGTATTTGTAGACAATGCATAGTCAAGAGATGAGTTTTTTTCCACCAAAGCTGTTCTCATTGGCACTTTGCTTGAGTGAACGTAAAGGTTGGCTTTTTTGTCTTTTCACCAGATTGTTTGACTTTAAAAGGGCTCATAGGTGCAGGCCACACGCAGCTGGATCCACTTGTGCCTTTCATTAGGTTCCACATCAGCATAATGGAGTTGGTTCCAGAGAAACGGAGCCAAGCTCACTGCTCTAAACCAGAATCCAGCAAGGTGAAGCAGCAGACTGTGCTCAATGCAGCCACGCTGGACCACAACACTAAAAGCAAAGGGCGGCCGCCTTTAATCTCAGTGCCTTTCCTATTCCGTTCTTGCATTTTTCACTTAATATTAAAAACGAAAAATAAACACACAAAGCTTCGTCTTCTGCTGCCACGCCAATTTGGTCCGTCGCGCCCCTCCACCCCCACCAGGGGCGTCTCCTCAGCAACCAGGCGCCGTGGGCTGGTTCACGATGACCTGGATGACGAAGTCCTTCTGGATTTTGGTGTCCTGCAGACGAGTTTTGTCCGTGAGGAGCTTTCCCGAAAAGAACCAGCGCTGGTGGGCGGTGTCGATACCCTCCTGCGTCTGCAGCTGCTTCTTCAGCAGGCCGATGGGGTCAGTCATGCTGGCACTCAGCCTCACATCCTTGCCCGTGGAGAGGCGCACCTTCAGCTGGAACTCTTTCTTGGGCGCGGCGTGCAGCTCGGGCTGCTCGGCCGAATCCTCCTCGCCCCGTTCGCTGATCAGGTTGACGGGTGGTGCCAGGCAATAGACGGGCAGCTGGTACCGGTTTCCAAGCTCATCATAGCACTCGGTCAAGGATCCTAAAAAATAAATAATAAGTCATTATATTTTTATTTTATACACACACACTAAATGCCCCCTACCAATGATACCGTTGTAAATATACTTTATAAACAAGCCCTACTAAAGAGTGGGAACAGATGCGTTATAAATGGGGGCTGTAAAAAGATCCACAAAGCCTGCGTGCCCACGGTGCACAAGCCAGCTCATCTCACCATGTGGCAGGGTGACGCTTGCCCCGTCCAGTATGGCCTGCGCCAGCTCGTGGTCGCTGCACTCCAGTGCCAGTGCGGCTGCTTTCAGCGCGTCCCAGATCTCCTTGCGGCCCTCGAACGCCGGCGCCGTGTCCCAGAACTCGTCCCTCTTGCTGCGGAGCTGACCCTCCGTCATAGGGTAGTCGCTCTTCCACTTGGGCTTGTCCTTCTTCAGTGGCTCATTCCGGGCTACAGGGAGGGGGAGACGGGATTTAACTACAACCCACCGAACGCGCTCAAGATAACGGGTCAGTAGGCGCGGCTGATGGAGGCATGAGATGCAACTGCATCGGCTCTTAAGGATACATCACGCTAGTAGGAGTAAGTGCCTTTAATATCAGCCTATTAGGATCCGATTGGGCCCATTAGGAACCAGTGCCTTCAATATCCACATATTAGTATTTAATGCCAGCCTATTAGGAACCAGTACTTCTTTTTCTCAAGTGACGTGGCTACACTAAACATCGGCTTACGTTATCTGCAGTGCATTTATGATGTTTTGTATTTACTGCATGGAGGAATGTAATTCCTGAAACTCATTTTCCTTATGTAAAGGATGAGAGAGAGATGTATCTCTATCACCCCCAGAGATCCCACAGGGAAAGAGAACAACATGCACAATGACAATTACAAAGCCCTGGACATCAGGATGCATACGATTTGGTCCGAGCAGAAAAATTTGAACGTTTCAAGTTACAAAAAGCTGCTGCCCGAGAACACTGAGAAACGATGAGAACACCGGAGGCCGGCGGTACGCTGGAGATCTTCAGGTGTATTGCTAACTAGATGCAGATCAGTCGTGTTGGCCGCACTCCCCAGTCAATGACTAATGATCATGGAATGTGAGTCGGACTTAACAGCGTGAAAGATCATACACACTCCTGACTGCACCACTGTATTGGGGCCAATACTTGATACATGGTGCAATATACATTAGTTAGCAGTGTAACAAGCTGGTGTTATAACACTCAAAATCTAATTCTCGGCCTCAGGCTTTTGCTGGAAAGCGCATAAGCAGAGAGAGAAAGTAAAGCTTGCTTTGCAAGGTCCTTTCACCCACTCACGCACAGCAAACATCTGCACACTGGAGCAAATGTTACAGCAGAAAGCTCACTTCCTTCGAGTTAATGTTGTCTCTAAGGATGGCGAGTACATAAAAATGCGATGTGCGTTTCATATACAAAGTGTCTATGGTCCACGAAGGTCAGTACTTCATTTTAAATTTCACAATTCAAACCAACCCAAAAGTTAAAATGTTTATTTACAACAGAAAGTATATTGAAAGCCAAATGAGATCAACAGTAAGCAATGAAACCATCAGGATACAACAACTGTATGCTGGAACCTGCACACACTCCCATTTTAACTGTGCATTTAAGATAATCAGATTTGCAAATAACAGTATACATAACGGTGCACAGAGCATTAAGCTTGACAAATTCATCATCTGGCTGATGCAGTGGATATAAAGCAGTGGAACCACAGTGTGTGATTATTTAGGTTTCCTAATCCTGATGTGCACACACACATCCAATCAAAAACAGGCGTGTGTGTGTGTGTGTGTGTGTGTGTTGAACTGGCACTGCTTTTAAAGACTGGGAAGCTGAGAACCGAATTGCTCTGGTCATTAGCAAGAACCTTTTCAAAAGGACAAAAAACCCCTCAGTAAAATCAATAAAGAGATCAATAAACAGAAATGCTTTAATGGACTAAATATTCTGGGAAGAGGTGGATACAGAACTGCATCAGTGGACGTATTTACACCAGTCTAAAGAAGCTGAAAGGTGTATACCCTTCAGACAAATTATTTTGCTCACACATTTGGTCTCTCAGGAATAAAAACGCAACCTTCTCTCCTCATAGCATAAAGAAGAAGAAAAAAAAAAAAGTACATCACAACTGTACGCAGCATCTGTTTTTTTTCCAAGGAGCTTGTATCTTTTTAACCACTTTTAACTGTTCATAAATAAACGTTGAGATGCAGTAAGGTGATTGGCATCTACACCGTTTCACCTTTTCATGCATAAATACTGGCCTTGTAGTTCAAAAACAACCATGGTTCAAATTCATGTGGCAGCTGATAAGTTCCAGCTTCGAAAAGCTAAAAGCTCACAAACACTGGTGAGCCTCAAACTTCCTAGGAACTCCTGGTGAGCACATGGATGGAGAGGGCCTCCGAAGAGATGGGACCTGCCGTTCGCATCCTGCGGACACTGCAGCGGGGCGACCAGCTGTTGGCGAGGGGTTTTAAAAGGTCACCTTTCATCCGAGCAAATTATTTATAGTTCGGCCGGCTTAGGTGTAACGCGTAATCAGGACGCGGAGCAGGATTTGCTCTGCTGTGCCGTTCTGTTAAGCACACACTATACTCCCATTCGTGGTTCACCGCTGCACTTTTCTGAAGCGGACGGTCCTCTCTGTGCCGAAGTGGCAAAACCACCGAGCCCTCCGGAGGGAAGCAAAGCCCCATCGCGGGTCCTGAGCACATTCGGTTGGACTTCTACAGCTGCTTAAGATAGAAGGCTCGATTTGATTCGATGGGGCAGAGAAACATAGACAAATGACCATATTTACATAACTCACTGCAGTGGAACAAGAGAGACAACCAGTAAAGGGAAGTGAAGCTTTCTTCTCCATGTTTTTCAGTTGTGCAGTTCTGGAATGTTACAGACAGTGAGCATATGAATAAGGTGACAATCATAGGGCATTGTCTTGGAATGTCTGTAAATGAAAGACAGGGTAGAAATAATGGGTGGTTTCCTATAAAGCCCATCGAGGAAACTAAAGTCGACTCATCTCGTGCGACTACTCCTCTACAACAACCCCACACCCAATCATTTCTGCATAGGCTGCTCAGTTTGGCAGTAGATTCCCAAACCACAAGAGGACCTTTCTTCTCAAAAGAAGCAACTATGAACCACACGGCTTCTTCAGACTCCAGTGGAAAGAATAGCAGGAAGGAAGGCGGTGACAACAGCTTAGGTTAGATCACCAGTTTGTAACAGTCAACTGGCAGCTCACGGGTCACTGCTAATCTTATCTCTTGTCTAGAACACAACACATATACCATGTTGTGACCAAGATAACCATTGTCATCTGCTGTATTACCACCATCTTCGTAGGGCATCAGCAGGCTGCAGCGCTGGTATCCCAACTTCCATTAGTCTTAGATGCCTACATACTGAATATATAAAAAATATTTAGTGTTTTATGTGTATATAAACACACACAAACACGTTCATGTTTTCAACATGGGTTGCATGCTTGCAAAGGAATAAGGAAATTCAGGAGTGTAGTTGCCAATATTTACATTTTGGTTTGAACTTTGCTTGTCTTGCTTTATGTTACCTCTGAATGAAAGTTCATTTAGGCTTTGCTCCAACAAACAAAAGTCTCTCATATACATAAAAAATATGCTGATCTACTGACCAAAACATACATTGTGTAGACCTGTATTTAAATATTTTATATTTCCCACCCGTTTTTTGGCAATCGTTTTGTTATTCATTAATTCCACATTTGGCAAACTGTCTACAAAACAAATCTTGTATATGCAGGTAAGCCAAGTAAATAACCCTAATCTTACCTTCCTGGGAATATAGGCTTCTTGTTAGGAGAAAAAAACTTTCTTAAATTGCTTGTGAGATGGTGTTTTTTAATAGTGGCTCTGTTTGGGCACACTCATGGAAATATATATAATAAAGTACAAATATATACTGAAATGGGCCAGACAGTAAGACGAAAGAATCCTTAAGGCATTTGACAAACACGATGATTCTGCTGAGGTGGACAAATGGAGATAAACCATCTGCTCCACGCCGGCATTACAATTCAAATCCTTCCAATGCAGCTGAAGCTTACAGTGGTAAAAGTGCATCAGCATTTCCTTCTCATCTTGCCTGTCGAAGTGCTGAGTGGCTGCAGTAAGTCTTTCTATCAAAGGCGACTCTCAGTTCTGCAGATCAGCTGCATATCTTGAATATGAATGGTGAGGGGTATCTACTACCAGACACTACGGAAGCCAAAACATGACAAAGCAAAACTCCAATTTCCTTCTTTCTGGGACAGAAGGAAGAAGTGAACATTGATTATGCTTAATAATGACAAGGAAGTAACTGTAATACTGCACTGATACTGATAAGCAAGCATTGTAAATAAGGAAATGCATAATAACTGCTGTTCCAAAAAGTACAAGTAACGTTATTTCAGCTCTCCATAGTAAAGTACAAATAACACGTAGGAAACACGGTTCACAGACCGAATTTTAAACAGATGTTTAGTCCTGCGTACACGCAAACGGTGACAGTATAGTTAATGCGAGTTATGTCTTGAATAAGCAATATCTTACCTCCACGTTTTCTTTGTGCTCTTCCTCCGCGAGATGATCCCTGTCCGTGTGACTCTTGACGTTCTCTCCCCACGCATCCTCCCATGATTGTCAATTAAAGATGAGCCACATTGTTTACTGGCTGCTGATTACGATTTAAATAGGTAGGACGGACTTTGCATAAAACTCAGACAGCTAACTTGGCGTATCAACACGCGCCTGGTGCATGCAGTTTCTGGTTCGACCAGGAAAGTCTCGTTTAAAGTAGCAGCAGTGAGGCTGAATGGTGCCCCCACCTATTAGCTCACGACTCACCTTTCCTAAATATCTCACCTTGAAACAACCGGCACCGGAACAGGTCACGACATCACCCGTTTCCCTTACAGATCAATTTCTACGAACCTTTAGATGGTCCTAATATAGAAACACTTGTAGCAATCAGGCCAGACTGGTAATGTTGTTTACTGTTATTGTTTGAAAAATTCAGCGTTCTGATTTTAAACGTCACGTGCGAGAAAAAAACACAATATCCAACATCTCGACAGAAAAATATTAACGAGGTGACCCGCTATTAACGGTTTTGATTCTTGGTTTAGCTAATTAGCTACTCCATAACAGACTAGGTCAAAGAATGCTGGCCTACTAGGAGCGATTCTCAGTGAATTTATCAAGCTTTATTTCAGTTTGTGAAGTTCTTCTCTACTAGTTTGACTTGCTAGTTACTAGTCAGGTTATCCGAACAAAACCTGAGCTGTAGCCCATTAGCTAAGCAAATGGAACACAAAACTTTTGACTAAAAGGTGAGTCCACTGTACAACTAAAGTTTGCCAACTACTTAGCTACTGTTGATATAGCTATGATTCCAAAAAGGTCCGTCTCACTGATAAGTGCCTTGGATATCTAGTTATTCCAACTCGCTGGCACCGTCTGACTCCAGTATTTTGCACGAAAAGAGAGCCAAGTTATTTCTGGCTGGCAACAAGCTAGCTAGGATAGCTAGGTTAGCTTGCACTGCTATCTCGCTCCAGTTTGCCAGGGAGGAAGTTACCCAGTTTTCTACGAGGACCCGGATCCAGGCTACAGGAAGAAATGTTAATATTAATATTAGAATCCGATTCATTTAGCTATTCTTATGTAAAATGCACGACCCTCCCCATTATGACTTTAAACTACGAACCTTTTTCTGAGTCCTCTATGCCCATAGTCTCCACATACGTGCTTCTAGCCAGGTTTCTCTTGAGCTACTTGTCTTTGCACGCCTGCGCGTGGTCATAACATCGCTTTCGACGTCACACGGAAAAGTGAGAAACGTTCTGTGATTGGATGAACACAGAATCTCTCACATAGTGTGGCGCAAATAACCTAATAAAATGAGTGAAATCCTTATGTTTACATGGCGTCTGGGATAATAATATTTTCAGTGCAGTTTCTGTGTTCATATTCGATATTATTTTCTAATATACATCTATCTGTTAGCTGTTAGTTTTCTATGTGCGCGCACGACTGTATGCGCATGCGCTGTTGAGTTTGAAGCGCTTCACGATGGCTGCCGATAGCACCCGTCTGCTGGATTTGGTGGAAGAATTTGTAGCAGGGCACGCCGAGAGTAAGGCTACGGATGTTGCAAATGGTACTTACGTTATTCGTTTTACGATTTACAAGTCGGTGACGGTAATCAGGTTATGAATTCTGCCGTTTTGAGCATAACGTGGATTTCGTATGTGACTGTGATGCTCAATGCAGTTCGTTAGTTGCTATCAGCGTGACTAGAATGTAGCTAGCAGGTTAGCTAGCTCACCACATCCTGTATGCACTAAGATGAATAGCTCCAGTTTTAACTCTCAGCACTGTATGTACAAACCTTAAGCCCAGTTTTACCTATCATAGTATAGTTCTCTATAACTGTTACAATCTAATAATTGTCAGCGAGTGTACAGCTTTGGAAATATTTGAGACATCTTGCGTCCTATCAAGCATAGGTTTGTAGCTAGCTGGTTATCTCGTGTTAGGTGCCATAACGTATGCTGAGTAAATGTTTCAAACATGGATGAACTGTGAAATATGAAGCCTGCGATTGCCCACATTATATATATTTGTAACATGCTGTCAGCGTTTCAGGCATTTTGTTGTTTTTTCTGTAATGTTATGCCATGTTTTTACTTGTGCTCCTCTCGCTTGAAGGTGTTGAGTCCGGGCAGTTCACAGTACTTCAGCTGGTTGAGGCTCTAGGGTAATATTCTGTATTACCTGCTTTCATGGACTGCATTCATGTTTCTTCAGCTTTAGTTCTGTATATCTCGCATTGCTGTGTTGTGTTGTACTTTTATGTTTTGTCTTATTATGCTGAGTCGCTGTTTCCAGTAGCCTCTAACACAGGAATATCATAGTTTCCAAGGAAGTGGACTGACAGGTTGTGTTGCGTTCTAGATTGAGCCTAACAAGTTCAGAGTCTCAGACACGTGCCAGAGGTGTGCAGCTTCTCTCTCAAGTGCTACAGGAGTGCTACAGTAGTCTGTCCGAGAAGGAAGGTAATGGTCCGTCAGGCATATGCTGTCTGCTCATGAAGCACAGATTTCTGCCCACCTTTTTAGTTTGGAACCACTGAGCATATCATAATGCTAATGTAGCTGCCTTGTTTGTTGTTTTGGTTTGGGGGGGGGTTTTGAAGCTTTTACAGCTAGTTTTTACTTGTTGATGAACCCAGTCCTTCAGAGAAGCTTCATTAAAATACATAATAAATTAATGATTTCATCTGTATGCTGTGTGCAGTGGAGGTGCTGGTAGCGTTCTATGAGAACAGACTAAAAGATCACTATGCTATCATACCGCATGTTCTCCAGGGCCTCAAAGCACTGGTAAGTGATCCCTCACTGGGACACGACATGATGACGCATCTTAATTTGCAGTACACAGTAGATTTAGCAAAAGCCTTTGAGTAAATGAGCTGATTACTGAAACAGTGTGGCATGCCACTTGGCGCAGTGACTGACCAGTTTACATCTATAGGCCAAGTGCACAGAACTGCCTAAAGGTTCAGCAGTGTCTATTCTGAAGTCCCTCTTCCAAGATGTCCATGTACAGGTAAAACGCCCACATAGACACTTGGAAATTAACTCTAAAACATTTTACATTGCACTTGGTTGATAATGTGATGGCCTCTGGCCCACTTTGTGGACTTTCTCCATGGCATTGTTGCCATTGTCCATTTCAATAGTCCTTGATGCTGGCAGAGCGGTCCTGTGTCTACAACATACTCATCAGCCTCATGGAGTCGAGGGAAGAGGGTAAGGAAAGACACCCTAGTCACTGTGTCGGGTTTTCTTGTATTTTTCTTCTCATTGTTTGTGTTTTACCAGTTAGGTAAACATGAATATTGCTCGAAACTGAGTTGTGTGCAGTCACATTGTTTGGCTGATGACCTCTACCGTCACCCTGCGATGGGACTCTCCCCTTGGTATTCCCAATCCTGCAGAGTTGAAGGGCTTGGGTCCAGACTTGGTGTTTGGGTTTGTGCAGGCAGTGGATGGGGAGAGGGATCCACGCAACCTGTTGTTGGCGTTCCAGATAGCCAGGAACATCATCCACAGAGGATACAACCTTAGTGAGTACAGACGTGGACACACCCACTCTGCCACAAAAGCTCTGACTAGAATACAAGTACTGAGGCTGAATTCTTGGCTAGATAGTAAACACAAGTACATTTGAAAATGAACGTACATCTAAACCCCCCATAAAGAGGGGTGAAAGATGGAGGTCCTCTAATGGGCTCTGAATCTTTTGTGTATGAAGCTAAATGTCTTGCTTGATAGGATTAGTAGCCAAGTCAGTGAGTGATCTGAGAGAATTATTTTTTTTTTCCTTCCTTCGTTTAGGTCAGTTCACAGAAGAGCTCTTTGAAGTTACCTCATGTTACTTCCCTATAGACTTCAGCCCGGTATGTAAGATTCCCACGTTTTCCTTCTGTGTGGTAACCAGTAACCTACTAGAATTTTATGAGTCTCTCTTATTCATACAGCTAGAGATTCTGTAGAGTTTGTAGGTGTCAGTCTATAAAAAGTGAAAAGCCAAAATCCAGTGTGCGTTGGTTGAACAATACACATCTTACTCAAACAGGATAATACCACAATACACAACACCTTACTCAAATAGGATAACACCACAATACACAACACCTTACTCAAACAGGATAATACCACAATACACAACACCTTACTCAAATAGGATAACACCACAATACACAACACCTTAC
>JAOXYF010000012.1:14441267-14467076 GCA_028565775.1 Sternarchorhynchus goeldii | reverse complement strand
ACCACAATACACAACACCTTACTCAAACAGGATAACACCACAATACACAACACCTTACTCAAACAGGATAACACCACAATACACAACACCTTACTCAAATAGGATAATACCACAATACACAACACCTTACTCAAATAGGATAATACCACAATACACAACACCTTACTCAAACAGGATAATACCACAATACACAACACCTTTTACTCAAACAGCATAATGCCACATCTGATTCTGTCACTGACTTGTAAGCAGCACAGGGATCCAGCTGATTGTGGGCATGCACAGATAACGTGCCCTTAAATCGTTCTCCACAAGCGTGTCTTCAAAATGTGACTCTAAACTCAAAGGAATTCTGCTCTCCATGTTGTGTTTAGCCTCCCAGTGACCCTCACGGCATTACGCAGGAGGAGCTCATCCTGGCTCTTCGAGCTGTTCTGACAGGGACGCCGCGATTCGCCGAGGTAGGGAGGGGGGAGTGGCCAATAGGCAACATTGTATCCAGAAGTCAGCACCATGTCGTATGTCGTGTATGTGTTTATCGTTATGCATTCTCTCTCCCAACAGTTCCTTCTACCCTTGATCATCGAGAAGCTCGACTCAGATGTGCAAAATGCCAAAGTGGACTCTCTGCAAACATTGGTAGAGCTTTACTGTCCTGCTTAATCAGATGAGGAATGTGTTTATTTCAGTACCATTTTAATACTGCTCCTGTGCTAGTTCTCTGGAGTCTAAGATGGGGAGCGACTGGGTGGAAATTGTTCAAGCTAACATTAAGCGTGAGAGTGACTAGTTCTGCTTCACTCCAGGCTGCCTGTGCACCTGTGTATGGGCACAAAGAGATGAGCGATTTCATCCCTGGCCTTTGGTCTTCTATACGCAGAGAGGTGAGGTTCTAAACAATAATGAACAATAACCCCAGACAGCATGTTACTGCCAGGTGATGGGCTTTTTTTTTGTCTGTTATAGTAGTTTTCTGTTCCATTTTGTTATTCTTGTAAAATACAAAGTGTGTGTGTGTGTGTGTGTGTGTGTGTGTGTGTGTATGTGTATATAGATAACATACACATTTCCATTTAGCTGAAGTTTCAGTGTGTAGCATGCCAAGTCTGTTGTCCCACTTCTAAGCCTGAGCTTGTTCTGCTCTTCAACGTGTAGGTGTTCCAGACTGCGAGCGAAAGAGTCGAGTCAGCAGGACTCACGGCCCTGGAGGCACTCGCTTCCTGTCTGTCTCGCTGCGTCCTCACCTCGAACTCTGGAGATGCTCTGCAGGTCCTCCTGGATCTCGTCCTCAAAGGTACCAGATCTGTGTTACCTAACAGCCTCTCCCAAACCCCCAAAAATCTTAAACGAATAACACATTTATGGCTTAGAGACCTGAAGATGATGGACTAAAAACAAGATGGCTTACCTTGCATGGAATTTGAAAAATCTATCCTCTATTAAATAAGTTGAAACAACATTTTTTAAAAAAAATTTTGCAGTGAATTATGGGGACTTTTGCCTGGGCATGTTAGTGTCATCTTAACTCCTCAGCACGGTGATGATCTGAGAGACTTTGTGTTCTCTAAGTTTACTGTGAAGAACGAAGGTTCATAATGAAACCCAGGCACACCATCAGTCATGTCTCCCCACACACTTGCTGACTGAAAATGAGAAAACAATGTTGTTGTTTTTTTTTCCCTGATGTTTTGATATCTTCTTTCAAAACAAGAATCAAATCACTAAATGTAAATCAATCTGCAATAGATGCTCCTTGCACAGACTTTTTTAATTTCCATCGTCATTCTACCAACTCACTCTCTCGCTCCCCCCCCAGATTGTCAGCACCATCTTTGTGAGCCAGATCTGAAGCTGGTGTGGCCCAGTGCCAAACTGCTGCAGGCTGCAGCTGGCGCCTCCTACAGGGCGAGCCTCATCGTGACTGCAGCGGTGCTGCCCACACTGCTAGAGCAGTACAACTCCAGGACTCAGGTACGTCAGTACACCCACATACATGCGTAGGTCCGGCCTTTCTCCTGTGGACCCCACCACCAAAGAACAGATCAATCTATATAAATCTGTAATAACTCTCTCATACTTTAGTATATAACATTCTTCAGCTGGTGGCTGTTTTATCTCACGTTTTTTTTATCTCATGTTCCAGTTCCTTCTTGACTCCATATGATTATTGTGGTAAACAAACTAACTGTGGAAAACTGCCACATTCAAATCCCTGGAAAGGTTTCTGTTAAGATCAAAACCCTACTGTACAGTTTCAGTGCAGTGCTGTATATGATACCAGGTGCCCTTATGCAGTCACTCCAGTGTTCATGAATAATGGCCGCCTCACGTATTTCACAATCTCTGAATAAGTCAAAGCATTGTGGTTCGATTTCCTTCCCAATGCAAAATGAGTCTTTGTCATGCTGTGTGTGCGTTTGTGTAGTGTGCTCAACGGCGCACTCTGCTGGAGGTGGTGCAGGGTTTCATCCAGCCTACGGCGAGGAGCTGGCCTGCAGAGGGAGGTAGGGGTCAATAAAGCATGTTGTGGCTTCTACAGCTGTTCTGTTCATGTGCAGATGAATATAATTTATTAATTAAGTTTTTAAATGTTTTACAGCCAAGATTTGCAGAGACACTGTTAATGTTATGCATATCATTGTTGCACTGATGCATTCTGTGTGGATCTCTCTCTCTCTCTCTCTCTCTCTCTCTGTTCTTTCTCTCCTTTTTCTCTGCCTCTCAGAGGAGAGTGTTCTGCTGCCCTTCCGGAAGTCTCTTTGCACCGTGGTGTTTTCCGCTCTGGCTGAGTCCAGCGCCAGCCTACAGATCACAGCTACCAAAGTTCTCAGTGTTCTGGGGCAGCAGCCTGGTGAGTGGGGACCCCTTTCATCCCTTTACGTACTTCGCTACTGTAAAATGAACACTCCAAGGTTAAAGCACACCCCCTCACTCTGTGCAGGTGTACTGGCGGAGCCCGAAGTGGAGATGGCAGTGGACCACCTGACCAGGCTTGTTCTGGAAGAGGAGGACGCTCAGGTTAGGTAAGTCCGTCGGAGCGCGGTGTAATCACAAGGCTGTGGATCCGCTCGCCGCGCGAAACGTCTCATCGTCTTGTGTCTCAGTTCGGCGGTAGCGGAATGTGCCGGATCGCTGTCCCGGCCCCACCCGGCCACCTTCGCCTCCAGGATGGTCTCCAAGCTGAGGGTGGAGATCTTCTCAGGTAGCCAACCAGCTGCACGGGCGAGGGAGGGATGGAGGAAGGGATGGAGAGAGAGAGAGAGAGATTTTCAGTGGTCGATAATCACACTCTTCCCCTTTTCCCCCAGAACCGGCGGCACGGGGTGATGAAGCTGCTGGCAGGGCAGCAGTCAGGCAGCGCTGCGTAGACGTACTGGCCTCAGTGTCCTCTCAGCCCAGCCTAGTGAGAGAGAGCGCCCCCATGCTGCTGGAGGTCCTGGCCTCCACACACTCGGGTACGTGTCCCACACGGATATGAGCTCGTTTGCCATTTGACCGTTTCATTCTCTGTCCGCCGTCACTAAAGCAAACGTTCTCCATTGCGTAGGAAGCAGCGGTTTCTCTGAGGACGAGGTGATCTCAGCCTGCGCCAGCCTACAGAGGATAGCAGCTCAGGCCCACGACACCCAGGAGATAGGTCGCTTTTTCCATGATGTCATCATTCCGCGACTGCTCGTTCTGGCTCTGCAGGCAGCTATGCAGGGTAAGTGTTTAAATGGCTTTCCTGCAGAATCGTTTGTCTGGTGCCATCTAAATCTTTTCATAATTTTGATAGTACAAACTGGAGCGTCTTCTCATCAGAGAACTCCGCGTGTGCGCATCTTGCAGGGGAGAACGACGTGGGGCACTGTAGTCCTCTCACAAAGGAACCAGTGCTGTCTGCTGTAGTCACTGTCATGAGCACCACCTGTGCTGCCCTGCAGACAGAGTGAGTCAGAGACAACAGGAAGAGCACACACACACACACACACACACACACACACACCGCTCAAATTTGTTTGATTTCTTGTAACCAGATAATGGCAGTCAACCACAAATCCGTGAAGCGTTTTGAATGCTGTGTAACTTCTGGTCCTCTCAGACTAGCTACTCAAATGGCTGTCCAGATGGTGCGCCTCTTCCTAGATGGAGATGCTTCCTTCCTTCCAGAAAATGACTACCCGTCCCGATTTCAGCCGCTCAAGGTCAGCCACTTTTTCTTTTTGTCCTGTAGGCAGACACAGCCTAGTATTGTACTAACTGATTTTCCTGTGGGGGAGTCACAGTTGACCGTTCAGAACCACTGGGGGGCACTGTTTCACACCTCAGGTGGGAAGGATCAGTATAGGATGCGAGTCCTATAATCTGCAGTTCTGATGTTTGGTTTTTTTTTTATTCGTTAACCTAATCAGTGTAGAACTAATTATATAAACCTGACACTAAAAACTTTGCCATTACAAGTATTTGTAGAAAAGTATATTATTAGATAAATAATATACTGCTTATTGTCTGTGTTGTAATTCTTCCACCTGATTTGTATTCCACTTTGAGACATTCTGGATGTTAATTTCACTGCAACACATTACTCATTGCTGGAAAATATAGTTGCACATCATTTTAGAATAATTTTTGTTCTGTGATTTGCAAACTTCTAATTTGTTATTGCTGGGCTTTTCTTAATATGAAACTTCAGGAAGTAAAGTGTGAGTGTAGCATTTTGGTTATTTATGACGAATGTTTCTCTGCACATTCTTACTAGATACTGAAGTCGTATCACATGCTCTGAAGATTAACGTGGGTGTAAGAGAGTGACTGATGGTTTCTGTTGAATTATTCTGGTGAATTATGGTGCCTTTCCTACAGGGCCAGTCAGAGTCCTGGACCCAGTCCCAGCTGGTGTGTTTACTGATGGCCTGTGTGTGTTCCCTCCCAAACAGTGTAAGTTTATTCACAAACTGTTGGTTAATGCAAGGAAAGCGCTGTACCCATAAAATGACATCAGAATTAAGTTAATATATACTTGTGCACTTGGAGTATAACAGTGACTATGTTTGGCACAGCATCTCATAACTGTTTTCTCACGGTGGTAGGTGGACATTCCTGACATTGACAGGCTTCTGGGCCAATTGGAGGAGCTGAGTTGCACGAGTACACACCCCTTTTCGTATACGTCCGCAGCTAAGTGCTTTGCCGGACTGATCAACAAGAGAGCAGCAGGCAAGTGAGAGACGCCTGTACTGCCAACAGCCTCAAGTTCTCAAGTGTCCTTATCTTCATACATTACCTAATAGGGTTCTACTTTTGTCTACGTGTGCTATAAGAAATAATGAATGAGTTATCGGAGTCAGAGACTTTAATTACCTGATCTACATAGTGATTTGTAAGAAAGTAAGTGTGTGTTGATGGTGTGTCTGTGTGCCTGTTTTAGGCCACACCCTGGACGGGGTACTGGAGAAGACTTTGGAAAGGCTTAATGTAACTTTAGACGATCACTCCTCGGACCAGCGGATTCAAGCCTTCACGTTACTTATCTGGGTACAAGTCTGCCCTTTTTATACCTTCTCAGTTCCAGTTCATACTTGTTACATTTAGAAATCTAAAAATATTACTGTCCTCGTTAACTTCAGGGCTGCCCTGAGAGACCACACTGTTCACTTGATGAAATAGTTCACTTTTCAAATACTTCATATTTTATGAGTGACAGAATGGTTGAGGGTTGCTGTTGTAACTCTGGATTTAATCCTGGTCCTCCCTTCATCTCCATGTAGATGACCAAGGCCCTGCTGCTGTGTTACCATCCTCTGTCAACAGTCCTGACCGAAAAGGTAGGCCACGTTTGGCTTGAATCCCCGATCATGGGTGCGGCCCTTAGCTCGCGCGCGTTTGACCCCTGCCCCGTCTCCCTCAGCTCCTCTCTCTGCTGGGCGACCGGCAGCTGGCGTCCCGTGCGGCCGACGCTTTCTCTCTCCTCATGAGCGATTCCCCGGACGTGCTAAACCGTAGCTGCCACGCGGACCTGCGCATCATATACCGTCAGCGCTTCTTCGCCGAGAACTCCAGCAAATTCGTACAAGGCTTCAACCGCGCCGACCAGGGTAATTTCCACCGAAGGAGCTCGATATCGTTTAGGACCCGCAAACGTCTGTTTCGGATAACGTGAAACTTTCTTTGCGTCTTGCAGAGAACAAGCCTGTTTATCTGAAGGCGCTGTCCCACATTGTAAATAATCTGCCCAGACAAGTCCAACTCACAGAGCTTCCTTCGGTGAGTGTACAGACACACTTACTGCAACATTCCAGCACGTGCTCAGACACCTTGATGCGAGAGACGGAGAGAGAGAAAAGAGGAGAGTAACATATAGGTGTTTTGTCTTCTCTTTTTTTCTTCTGGACTGTGAGCTGGCACTTAGTACTGAGTAGATACTGACACCTGAACTCTGTGTGCTGAACAGTAGGGCTGTTTGTTGGTCGTTATTGCACTGTTCTGTGATGGGTGCCAGGGTCACAAGAACCAGAATTGCAATATGGATCGAGCCCTCTGATGGATCACATTTTATATTGTGATTGGTAAAACGTTCTGACCAATCTCAGACATTCGTGAGTGCTCTTTAAGTTTTAGCTGGAAAGGGGGCATTAGATAACATGATTCGTCAAGTATGTTGGTTAGTATCACGCAAACGTGACTCAGCGTTAATGAACTGAAAGTGTTCTTAGTATATGGCCATATACTTGCATTATGTAGTGATCCCACTGCCGTATTGTTGCCTGTATCGTGTAGCCCTAGTGTACAGTAATGTACTGAACAAGTTCTGAGTCACTTGTTCAGGATTGCTGGGTGCTACACACAGCAACATACCTCATACACTCTGTTTGCTGTCCACCTCCCTTCTCTGTTGTTCTGGCGTCAGCTGCTGCCCATCCTGCTGGAGGCGCTATCGTGTCCTGACCAGGCGGTGCAGCTCTCCACGCTGTGCTGCCTGCACCCTGTGCTGCTGGATCCTCCCCCTGCCCTCAGCACCCAGCTGGACGCACTCTTCTCCCGCCTGCTGGCCCTAACAACCAGCCCCTGCATGGTAACCGCATCCTTGAGCCCGTTAAGGCGAAAATCCGGCCCGCAACATTAAACGCCGAATTTTCAGTGTGAAAATCACGTTAGTGTCAATCGACCGAAATCCCTTTGATGCGTTCTTGTTTCTGAACACCACTCGTCTCTCCTTCCAAACAGAAAGTTAGGATCGGCGCTCTCCGCTGTGTCCATGCCCTGTCCCGTCTGCCTGAACTCACGGTAATGATGACAAACGTTCTGGGCTTGTTCAGGTCACACCTCGTAGGCCCATCATACTCCAATTATTCTCGTAAAAGTGGGAAGTGTGTAGCTCCGCCTGACCTCCGTGTACCACCACAGGTGCTCCCATTCCGAGCCCAGGTGCTGCGAGCCCTCTCCCCACCCCTGGATGACAAGAAGAGGCTCGTGAGAAAAGAGGCTGTGGTCGCCCGCGGAGAGTGGTATGTTCGCTTCTCTAGCTTGTGCTAGAGTGTTTCAGAACTCATTTTACCTTCCCGGATCTCATGTGTCGGCCCTCGTCTCTCCCAGGTTTTTAATAGGGAGCCCAGGAAGACGGTAAAGGACGTGGCATGGTGTTGGGTCACAGCGGAGGAGAGACGGACGCTGCTCGCTACGCGGCACCCTACCCCGGACGACACCTTGCCGCCTACGGCCTTATCGCTTCAACTTGCGCATTCCTCTACCACGTCCGTTCGAAATACGTGCAGCGGCAGAGAAGCCCCCCCCGCCTCGCCGAGCTGTGTGTACAGAAACGTTCAGACCCCATAAACTGGACAAACGCGCCTGCCGCGTTTCCCCTTTACAGACGTCTGGAACCTTGTCCAGCAGGTGGTGCTGTATTTCTGAGCCAGTATTAAGTACCATTTTGGCAATTTGTACCAAGTTTGTTGGTAAAGATGTTTTACAGTTTTGGGGTAGTGGTAATTTCCCCCCCTATTAGCGCTTTTCTACCCGAGGTAGAAAAAACACCAAAACATCATCACAGAGTAGATGTACCAGTTCTAGTCTTCACCCTTGCTGTTATGTGCTGATTAAACTGATAGACTTGTTAGTTTAACAGTTTACTGACAATTGTTTGGCCATGAATTTACTTTTTTTTTTTTAAACTAGATTCAGTGAATGTCTGAGGAATGTGTAGGGGAAATCTGTATGGAATATGTGGCCTATTAAGACTGTTCAATCAGAGTTTTAAACCTTCGAGACATTCTTGAGGTGGATGTGGTGTGTGAGTGGATCTTTTCTCTGGACTATCACTAAAAGCCTCAGAACAAATCCCATGCCAAGGATAGCAACAAAACTAACCTGTCAGTAAATATCTCTGTAAATGTGTAAAATGAAATTAAATGCCATATTAGTACCACTGAATAAAGTCAATCAGGTATTTGTGGAAGCATTTTTGATTACTTCAGATTTAAAGTAAATTTTCAGTGATTAACAAAAAAAACCCCAGCAGAATCAAAACCAAAGTGGAGACCATCAGCACAAGTTTGTTTACAGCGATTTTAAGTAAATTCTCTGCTATACACTTTGTGGCAGGAAAGTACAGCATACGGTTTAATTTGTGGGATGCAGAAAAGGCACAAATGTACTCAAAAGCTTTTATTGTATAAAAAGCGAAGGTAGAAGTTCGGAGTCTGCGGTCCGAACGAGTCGTACAGGCAATGCATCCATGGCTCCTCCTTCTGAGGTCTGCAGTATAGCTGCTAGTGAAGTTTTACGCCAGCATGGTCACTAAGTGCGTGCTGGTCTCTGCTGTAATCGGCCAGAAATTCAACTGAAGAAGTATTTAATAAATGGAACATTAGTCATGTTGGAAATTTTTTGCCTTAATTCATGATAAAACATTTTGAAATACACTTAAAGGCACATACTGTTGGTATTTTCAATGTTCAATGGTTTAGCCTCAAAAGTAAATGGTAACAATTATTCAAAAACGCCACATAATTACGTCAATATATCAGTGATTATGCTCGTTTCAAACTGGTCTTCCCCAGTGTTCTTCCACTGAAGTGCAAAAATGGTTGAATCCCTGTAAAATATAGGGCATGTGAACGTTTTCAGGAATAATAGAAAATTCTAGGCAACACACATCAGGGTTTCACATGAGTATCAGGGTTTCAACCACTGAATCACACAGTTATTTGAAGAAGAAAAAAAGTCAAATGCTTTCACAGTAGTTCTTTGGCACCATGTGCAACTTCAGACCACAGCACACACTGGTTTACATTCACTTTAACAATCAAAATACACGATCACACCAGACAAGCAGTGGTTCACACCAAAGTAACACTGCTGACAAAGTAGTGCAGAATCTTCTACCTCCAACTGGACTTCACATGAAAGCCACTGCTTCTGAGGTGCCAGTATGAAATGTGGAACCATTCTAGTTAAAGTTCATATAGCCATGGTCTCCTTTCGGTGTGGAGGGCAGTCCCACGTTAGTCCATCTCCACGAGGGGGGTGCGTGGAGGGCAGTAGTACCCGTGTTAGCCAGTGACTGTTAGAATAAAAAAGGGTTAAAAAGTTCAAAGTTCCTCAAATTTTAAAGTTGTAGTTACACACATCTTCTAAAGTCTAATTTATTTATATAGCACATTTTATAAAACATCACAAAGCAGCTTTCTAAATGCCTGGGTTCACATTCCCTGGTAAAACACACCAGTAACTTCTAGTAATACGGTTTTAATTGCTCTGAATGCTGAATGTTCTTGAACCAAAGTGTAGGTCCTAGTTTATAAATGTATTTGTATACATTTGAATTAAATTACCAATGAATAACACGTCTTTGCATACATACATGTATATAAACTTTTATTATTAGAGGTAAAGAGGTACAATGAAGACCCTGACCTTGTCTTTTCTACACCAAACAGTATTTTCCAATTATTTATTTTTCCGTAGTGATATGGATTCCGGAATACCTATAAAGAGAAGACAATAAGTGATCATTTTCTTCACTACCTATTGATCAAGTACACGACATTCACTAGGCACTTTATTAAATACACCTTACTAGTACAAGGGTGGTCCCCCTTCAGAAGCGCCTTAATTCATAAAGGACATGGACAATACTCAGGTAAGCTTGACATTTAAACAAATGTTAAGGTGCTTAAAGTGTGCCAAGAAAAACATCCCCCCACACCATTACACCAGCAGCAGCCAGAATCTTTGACACAAAACAGGATGACCCATGCCTTCGTGTTTACACTAAATTCTGACGCTACCATCTGAATGTCAGCCAGTGGCACCCAGTGTAGTTTTCTCATGCTGTAACCCAAAGTAATCCATTTGCTTCAAGGCTTAGAGTGTTGTGCATTCAGAGATACCTCAGTTGTCACAAGTGGTCATTTGAGTTACTGTTGCCTTTCTATCAGCTTGAACCAGCCCGGCTATTCCCCTCAGATCTCTGACATAAACACCACATTTTCACCCAGAGAACTCACACTCACTGAATATTTTCTCTTTATTTGACCATTCTCTACAGATGGTTGTATGAACATCCCAGCGGATCAACAATTTCTCAAATCTTTAGACTTCATCAGCCAGGCCATGTTCGAAATCACCCAGTTTGAACTTAAGCAGGTCATCTTGATGAGGTCTTGAGGTCTACATCGACTTGCTGTCCTGTAATGGCTTGAGCGAGCATTTCATGTGTACCTAATGAAGTGGCCAGTGAGTGTATGTCCTAGTGATGACCTGGTACAACAGCAGCACAACTTCTTTCTTCCAAAACCAGCTAGGGTAGCATAACCAATTACATAACCATCAACCTACATATATTTCTATATAAATTCTAAAGGACACCTGTCCACTACGTCTCAAGTGCATCACCTATAGTTCAATAGTTAAAACTTAATTTTAAATATTTATTTGCAGGTTACACAGACACTGAGCATGGTTTACGGAACCATAACCAAAAAAAATATTAATCTAAATTTGCATTTATAAATCTTATCTTTTATAGCTAGAAAGCAGTTACTTCTAAACATGCAGGAAACTCACTTTGCCTGCCTCCTTAAGGCGTCTGGTCTCTTTGCGGTTGATGTGTCTCTCCACGCTGGTCTCTCCTCTGGTGATAAGCACAGCATGCCAGATGGTAAGGCCTCCCAAGGCTAATGCCACTGAGCTACAATCACAAAAAAGACAGGGCTAAAAGCACATTTCCTAGTTTTACAACTCTGCAATAAGAGATATAAAGTCAGGTTTTACATTTTACCTCGTTAGGACCCACAGGTAAAGAAGGCTCTTATGAAACAGTCTCTCCTGGTAAGTGTAAGGAGGTGGAGGTGTCTGATAGGAGCTCTGTTCAACATAGTGAATGAAAATACTCTGCATTAATTAGATAGCAGGTGATAACTGTTAGGAAAACTAACTTCTGAAGAAACATGGTGTCACCACAGTTGAAAGGACAGATGCGACATTGACGTGGAGAAAAACAAGTCCTACCCTGGAAAAACTACAGTCTTTTCACAGCCACAGTGTGCTTGAGCAGCTGTGTGTACAAGTGCAGAGGTCTTTTACACTCACCGGCCACTTTATTAGGTACACCTTGCTAGTACCGGGTTGAACCCCCTTTTGCCTTCAGAACTGCCTTAATCCTTCGTGGCATAAATTCAACAAGGTGCTCTTCTGCTTGCCTCGGTTGTAACGACTGGTTATTTGAGTTACTGTTGCTGTTCTATCAGCTTGAACCAGTCTGGCCATTTTCCTCTGACCTCTGGCATCAACAAGGCATTTGCACCCACAGAACTGCCGCTCACTGGATATTTCCTCTTTTTCGGACCATTCTCTGAAAACCCTAGAGATGGTTGTGCGTGAAAATCCCAGTAGATCAGCAGTTTCTGAAATACTCAGACCAGCCTGTCTGGCACCAACAACCATGCCACGTTCAAAGTCACTTAAATCACCTTTCTTCCCCATTCTGATGCTCGGTTTGAACTGCAACAGATCGTCTTGGCCATGTCTACATGCCTAAATGCATTGAGTTGCTGCCATGTGACTGGCTGATTCGACATTTGCGCTAATGAGCAGTTGGACAGGTGTACCTAATAAAGTGGCCAGTGAGAATATATATATATATATATATAGATATTAAGTGTATGTGTTTTCCATTCCTGCTCAGGTAGTTTTGGATCTTTTACTCTCTGTCCTGGACTGTTATCCTCTTCTTGATGCCTGTGGACTCCTTGCACAATCAGCAGAATGTAAAGTGCTCTGTGAACTGTTTTGTCCTACAGCATGTGTCCACCGAGGCCATAACTTAGAACGCCGCTCGGCCAGCCTCTGTTCCGGCCACCCTGTGCTCCGAAAGAAAACTGCAGTAAGTCTGGAACCAAACAGAATGAATCCGAATATCCAAATCCTATTTCCCTGTGTAAAGGAGGGGAAAAAAGCATGATCAGTAAAGGCAAGTCTAACCTTTTCCTGTCTCCATGGACATCTGACTCACCAGGTCAAAAGACAAGGACTGACACACATATGAGAGGTGATTTCCCAAAAGGGGATGAATGAGTGTAGTTCAATCATGCACTGTGCTCTGGTGTGGAGTTAATTAAAGCTAATTACCATGCATTGCAATGGGGGCAAATTGAACAAGTAAAAGCGTTTTTTTTTCTGTTATCTTAAGCAATAAGGCAAATTCAGTGTAGTTGAAATCAAGGTGTGCAGTTCTAATTAAATGTAACTTCAGTAAAAAGGAATTGAAGAAGGATTTTAATATTAAAGTTGCCATAGGGAACCATAATAAATCGGTTGCAATTACTTAATCAGTCACAGCTAAGCATCTGTCATCATAGCTCCTGTTTCTAAAGTGGATTTTTCCACCCCCAAACCAAAAATACTAAGATAACAATTAAATGAATTACCATTGAACTAAGTGAACATGACAAAGACTACTCTTACTATACCTTACAACTATTTAAAGAACAGTCAATTATACATTTTTAATACAAATATTCTTCTTTATTCATCCCTGGTGGAAAAAAAACCCTACTTTTTAAAATACAACTTTGTGATTGGCTCCCGATTTTACCCACTCACACTACATTAAGTCTCAAGGCAATGTCAGTAATGCCATGTTGTTAATTAGGCCATATACAGCCTTTATAAATAAATGAATAATCTAATATATTATTAATAACCAAATTGCACAAAGTTATTAACCATTAATTGATTTTGGTAAAATGATTTGGTAAACAAGGATAATGTTTGTTAACGGGGTGCCGGGCACCCGCTCCTAGGGACACACCCACTTCATCCTCAAGTACACACCTTCATCATTCCCAATCACCCACTTATTAGTTACAGCTGCACATTATTTCAGTTTCTCTTCTGCTTATCACTATTTAAGCCCTTCCTTGCTGGAGATTCACCTTCGTGAGGATCTGACAAGCCCGTGTGGTGCTGCAGACGCCTAAGACTGAGTATCCTCACCACTGTCATGTTTCCCTTTTGCTACGCTATTCGCTGCTGTGTATGTGTCTGTCGATATGGAGAACAAAGCTCCTTCTACTCCAGCCACGCCTACTGCTTCCTTTATGCCGACGCAACACTTAGTTAACAATAACATGTCTATTAAAACAACTTTGAATTTGAGGCCATGTAACAGGCCTTTAGCTGTATGGTAGCTAAAAGTCGCTGTGTGTCTGGGTTTTCTCCCAATCTCCAAAGAAAATTGTGAGAAATATGGGAGACTATAAGTGCACTCATTTATAGTTTTTATCTAGAAGTTGTTTTATCACTTCAAAGCTTCTGTTAGCTGCCATAGCTAACATTAGCTCCGATAATTTCCACTTTTTCAGGAGAGTGTTGTCTGCAAGATGCTTTAAAACATGATGAGCAATGACTCAACATGGATTTAACAGTACAGTGTTGTGACAAGCATGAGAAGTCACCTGACCTTTTGGCTTGAATGATAATCTGTGAGGAATTAATGGCATATAATGGCAGGAGCAAAGCTATACTTGGGCCCTTGTGTTTTATGCCTTGTAAATAATTAAAAATTGCACTCGTATCTTCTTCAGACTTACTCATACAAAAAAAGAACCAGCTGGGTATATTTTATGCGTTTTTAACTACTGTGTATTACTTATTAAAGTTTGAAGAAAGCTTGAAAAAATGGCATGAACACATCAGTACTGCAACATTACTGAGTAAGGGTAACTTTGAGTGGTATTTTGTTTTTCCTACAAATTTTTTCTCTTATTATGCCTGACCTAGTAGGCAGTACATGAAAATATAGACACATCCCCCAGCATTCTCATCTCCAACTGCTAGACTCATTATAAGACAGCAGAGTCCTAGCAGATATTTTCATTTATTTATTTATTTTTTGGAACAGACTTGTGAGTGATTATAACCCACGACAACAAACAAAATGGCTCCTAAAGAAATCCTTAACTATTCTGCAGGAGTGAGAGCAAGTAGAAAGAGAGAGAAATAAAATGTGACTTCCTAAACATAGACAACAGTGAAAAGAAAAAGTGTACATACTCCTACAGATTCCTGTTAATTCATCCTAAAGCTGCAGGTATTACTAAACCTATGCAAAAACTGTTCAAATGTTAACCAACTAAAAAAACGTACATGGTTCATTTTTCATCTCTTATTTTCAACTTTTCCAAAGTTAGCAACAGGCTAACAGTCCAACAGTTCAAACGTCAGTCATGTCTGATTTTATTCGTTTATGCGACAGAATCGAATGCGTCACACAAATGTCTGCCGCTTTTTTATTAATTAGTGTTTCCTAACGTAGTGTCTGAAGACTTCTGGTCGTCTGCGAAACCGTTTCTATACGGCGAATGGTGAAGGAGTTAACGAACCATATGCAGCTATTGTCTGGTCACTGAAGGCAAAGACAAAGAGGCGGAGCTTCGAAAAACATCAGCGCCGCCTTTTTTCTACTTATTGCTTCTTTATTCGATAAATCGCCATGTAGGTTGGCCAGTGGACCTGTTAAAAGTTGCAAGAGGGAAGGGTGAGGACAATGAAAATAGGGCACTTCACACATACCCAGGCCGAAAAAAAACCAAAAAACCTACAGCTTTGTCATGACATGTATTATGCATTCATGTTATGCATGTGAGGTTGTGTTTAAACATCTTGTTGAAACATTCCCGATCAATTATTATTCAACATATGCATAATTCATATTTAATGTTTAGCATAAACTTATATGTGCATAAGGAAATATGTGCTCTTTTATGAAAACTTCCAGCTGATATAATCTATATAAATACTATGTCTACAGTTTTACACAGCTCTGGCAAAAATGAAGAGACCACTGCAAATAAACCAGTTTTCTTTGATTTTGCTATGTGCAAGTATGTGTGTTGTGAGTGCGGTATGGAGGATGTGAGACGCAAGTGTGTTTTTGTGTGTATGTGTGTGTGTGTGTGTGTTAATTCTCTATAACGACAGAACAAAGCAAAGGCACAGTGGTGAGAAGAAAAAAAAGGAACAAAGTAGATTGGCAAACAGCAGGCACAGGGGAAGCAAAGAACTAAGGCACAGGTGCCAGTTATTAGTACTCAGGTGACTGGGAGTGAGGCACATGTGGCGTGTGTGTGTGTGTGTATATGTGTGTGTGTGTATAATTATTTCTCAGTTTCTTTATTAAGATAGAAAAACAGATACACACACACAAACCCGAAATTACACTTCTACTCCATCTAGAAGTGTTTTGCAGAGACTTTCCCGAGGTGTTCTGAAGTAATCCTTTGGTATATTATAACAGGCTTTAAGTGGATTGAAGAGAGCCAGGTTCATACTCGGGCATAAGGGCAGGTCAGAAGTTGTTTGTTTCTAAATTTCTTTCTGTTTTTTAATACTGCATAGAAATTATAGATGGTCATTATACCATTGTTAAATCAGTAAAACAATAACCCCAATAGTTGTCTAAGACTTTTGCTCAGTACTGTATAAAATAAACACTTTTATTCTATAAACTACCAACATTTCTCCCAAATTCCAAGAATATTGTTATTATTTTGCAGAAAATGACAGCTGCTCAAAAATAATTAAAAAATACAGGACCTCAAATAATGCAAAGTTCCCTTAGTAAAATACGCAGTACTAATGTTTTAACTTAGGAAGAGTTCAGAAATCAATATTTGGTGGAATAACCCTGATTTTCAATCCCAGCTTTTATGTGCCTTGGCAATGCTCTCTGCCAGTCTGTCACGTTGCTCGTTAAACAAAATTTGGTTCAGATAATCACCTAATCAGCACCTCATTAAGCAAAACGGGATGCGCCTGTGGTTGCAATCAACAGATGCTAGAACAGAAAGCTGCCCAACATAAAGAGATACTGAACTGGATTTGAGATGCTGAATAACATTTTTGTCAAATTTTATTTAAAAAAAAAAAATATATATATATATATATTTTTTTTTTATTTTATTATTTTTTTTTTTTAATAAAGAGAGCGAGAGAGAGAGAGACTGGTCAGCTACAATAATAAAACCAATGACAGGTAAAGTGAATAACATTACTTTGTTGTAATGGTACCTTTCAAAGGGTGAGCTATATTAGGCAGCAAGTGAACAGTCACTTTTTGAAGTTGATGTCCTAGAAGAAGGAAAAATGGACATAATGATCTGAATAACTTTGACAATGGCCAAACTGTGATAGCTAGACAACATCTTCTGAACATCTCCAAGACAGAAGACTTTGTGGGATGTTCCCAGCATGCAGTGGTTAGTACCTACCAAAAGAGGTTCAAGGAAGGAGAACCAGTGACACGACGACAGAGTAAGGGATAACCAAGCATCACTGATGCACGTGGGAAGAGAAGACTTGCCTGTCTGGTTCTATCACACAGAAGAGCAAGTGTGGTACATGAAAAACTTAATGCTAGCCATGAAAGAAAGGTGTCAGAACACACAGTGTATCACAGTTTGCAGACTGGTCTGGCGTCTGTTATGTGGAGCGGTGTAAGAAGACAGCCTGGTCTGATAAATCACGGTTTCTTTTACATCATGTGGAAGGGCTGGTGTCTGTGTGTTGCTTACCTAGGGAGAGACGGCATCAAGGTTCACAGTGGGAGGAAGGCTTGCCGGCAGAATCAGTGTGATGCTCTGGGTGATGACCTGCTGGGAAACCTTGGGTCCTGGCATTCCTGTGGATGTTACTTTGACACATAACACCTGCTGAACCACTGCTGCACTCCTACCTGGCAGTGGTATTCCCTAATGGCAGTGGAGTTATCCAGCAAATGTAATGTTCTCTGCCACACTGCAAAAATAGTTCAGGAATGGTATGAGAAATATGACAAAGAGTTCATGGAGCTGACTTGACAAATGACAGAGTGCATGGTGCTCCAACTTCCCCAGATCTTGATCTAACTGAAAACCTGTGCAGGAAAACAAGTTTGACTTAAAGGATCTCCAGCTAACATCTTGGTGCCGGAAGTACAAAGGGGACTACATTATATTAAGCATGTGATTTAACGTTATGGCCGAGTGTATAAAATTACATGTATAAATTTAGTATGAGCAGTTCAGTACTGGCAGCATAGATATAGTCTAGATAACCCATGCCCAGATTAGTTTTGCAGGCCTGCTTACAATCAGTGTGATACCATAATCACAGTGATCAGTCCCCCAATCAGTGAAGAGTCCCCCACGAACCTAAAACAAAGCCCCATGTCTGTGGCCAAGCTCCAACAAACCCATGTTTTTAGCCCAGAAGTGTAGTTGCTCCAGGTGTACATTTTTGTTAATTCTTTGTAATTGTTACCTTTAGCTTGGCTTTCAGATGTAGGGACAATCATAAAATCAAACCTGAAAACTGAAACAGTTTGTTTTAGTAACAATAAAAAAAAAACCTTTAGGGTATGTCTGGCTTAAAGACAGGATAACCTGAGCTGCTATGGTTCTGTTAACATATTAGATAAATATTCACACTTGTGTTACGAACATATGGGCATGTGTTACTGATGTTATCTAATTATGCATGTCAACTTCCCTAAATTACAATTTGCGTGACCTTCTGGATTGCAACATGTTTAAGTTCAATAAAGGGTAAACAACACATTGTTAAAAGTAAAATCACGATTTGAAATCAAGAGCATTTTATTTTATTTCATATTAAATTACATTTAATTCTATTTGGTTTAGTGAAAAAAAATCTGTAGAAAAGTGTCAGTCGTAGACTGCCCTTCTTAATCTAAGACATGGAGGCTTATTATCACAAGTGAAAATACTTTCGGGGATTTTTGACTTTTGGGGTGACTAAATATGAACAATGCTTGCAGGAAGAATCATTTTGAGAATAAAAAATAAAAAGTGGAATGGAATGACCTCACAATGTCCGCATCTCGAGGTGTTGGCAGATGACCAGCGAGAAAGAGATTTCTGAAACTGAGAGGATTCCAGCAGGCAGAGGGATAAAGTTGAAGGTGGTGAAAGATCGATGACAGCTCCTTTGAAACAACCTAGAATAGGGTGTGTTTGCAGCCAATTAAACTAGTTAAGACTGGAATGCTGGAAGGTTTATGAGGGGTTAAGGAAATAGTATAATTTGAGAGTTGATGAATGTCTCACACAGTGCTGGAAACGCTGCTTCTCCATCTTTCCGACACAGTGACATGAAATGTCCAGTATGTCAGATTACAACCATTTTGACTCATACAGTACTACAGGTATCAAAATCCTACAGAGTAAACTGTCTGACAAGGCTGAACAGAAGCAGTCAGTAATCACCAGCATGGCTCCTTCACTGTAATTTGATCCATTCATATGGTCTTTATTCCTTTTTTGTTCCTCCCACAGTGCATCTGAACTGATCAGTATTTTTTGTTTATTCTTTTGTACTCCGTGTCCTCTTACAAAGCCCATCGTTCTTCTGGGGGCTTACATTGCATTTACAAATTGTTAGGTGTTATCTTGTTAGGTGAAGCCAGGGTTAAAGGAAAGCACAGTGTGGGATGGTTGGAGGCTGGATGATGGGGCTTTGGTTTTAAAAAGGGGCTGGCAAATAATGAGAGGGAGTGAGCGATATGATCACCTTCCTCCCTCCAGCCTCGAGCTGTCCCACCAGAGCCGAGACGAAGGAGCGGCCGTTTAACCGCTCCACAGGAGCGGTTCTTAGAACCTGGCCTGCTGCCACGGCAACCGCCAATCCTCGACCAACGCCCCTACTGCACACCGTCACGTGATCTTTCCGGCTCGATCTCTTCCTGGGCCGGATAAGATCTGGCGCTGTGTGAGTTGGCCGGCTTCTGAGATCACTTCACCCCGCGGGTCCAGGCGGTCATCTGAGAAGATATTTTTTCTCTGGCCACCTACGGTCTGACATCCAGGTGACTGAAAAGATGTCACCTCCACTGTGATGCCATCATTTGTTAACCAAAAGATACAAGAATAATTGATGAACTGAAGAACCAGAGAACATAAAAAATTTAGAAAGTGAACATGTATAATATAGAAATATATCATGCATTCAATTGGGGATGATGTCAGCACGCTACTGGATTTTGTACGCAAAATTTTAACCGTACCTTTTATATATAAAAAATGTTTTCTTAATATTTTTATTTAAAAAATTGTTAGTGTTTGTTACAGTTACAACACAATAATATTCTGTAATGTTAAATTTTATGTTAAATTCAGAAATAAATTCACAGCCACAATTCCACAATTAATGAATTTCAAGAGGTTTTACATTAAAATGTTTCACGGACTCATTTACACACAGATCACTAGTGCAATTTTAATGAGAAACAGAGGCACAATAAACAATGACAAAAGCATGATTAATTATTGTTATTATTCACAGATTTTTTGTTTGTTTGTTTGTTTACTGGGCAGTTCCAATTAGGTCCTCTTATAATTCTGAGAATCAAATTAATTCAAGCATATTTTGCTAAAGGTCCTACAATTATAACAGTAAAATTCAATACACTAACTGATGGCACACCATTGGTCATAATGCAAATTTACTTGTTTTCCACTTTCCCTCTGATAAATTTCTCCTTTCATTTCTGAAGCTGCAGATGTTAAAGGAAAGAGGCAGGTGAAATGGGGAGTGGGCCTAGGTAACCCTTTGAATATTAATATTGTGGTTCTATATCGAGAAACAGGTGGGGAGGTAATGCTTTTGCAACCATTCTCATGTCTGACGAGAACCCCCAGCATAAAGAAGAGGAAACACACTAGTCTGATTATCACTGTGAATCAGAACTCCCAGCATCGAGAAAGAGAAGAGGAAACACACCAGTCTGATTATCACCATGAATCAGAACTCCCAGCATAGAGAAAGAGAAGAGAAAACACACCAGTCTGATTATCACCATGAATCAGAACTCCCAGCGTAGAGAAAAAGAAGAGGAAACACACCAGTCTGATTTTCTGTGAATCAGAACGCCATGGCATCACCTCAACTGGAATGTGGCCAAAAGGACACATGCGGAAATAGCCCCCATACCCCCCCCCCTCCAAAACACACACACACACACACACACACCCTCCATCTTTCTTCCTCCTCTTTTCCAATCGCGTTCCCAGGCTGTTTCATATTTGGTGGTTCATATTTGAGACCAAAATGGATGCACAATAAACAAACACATTTCGCTTGCGGCTGTGGCACGATTCTTTCCGCTCGCACACTTGTGGTCATGCAGTAAAGATCGTTTACACGGGGCCTGGAGCTTTTTAGGATCAGATGATGCTTTAATGAATAAGGCATGCAGTGCCAGATGGCATTTCCATTCACCGTAAGCATTTGCTGAAAGAAAAGATTAAGAAATATTAATGTATCGCCCTCTTACACCCTGCATTTCAGGAGCACCAACATCACAATACACAACTTGGCCAAGTCTACTAACAAAGCACCCTATGAAGTCTCCATTTTTTGAAGGTTTTGTAGCACTGTGGTGGTTATTGTTCAAAAGCTAGTGTTTCTGTGAAACTAAAAACAAGTGTGCCCATTTCATGTTTGAGATTTCAGCCTCTGTCACTGCCGTTTTTCTTCATGGAGAAAAGGAAATTTTTGCTAGCTCAAGGATCTCGAGCGTGAGACGCCATCTTTCCTTGAGCTAGCAAAAATCCTTTCTTTAGCTAGCGCTGCTGTTCCTTGAACTTTTCTCTCAAAATGTTATGAGTGCCATGTGTGCTGAAGCTGAGGGGTACACATGTTCCGTTAGCATGAGGACAGCCTCTACCAGACCTGGAAAAGCCAGCAAAGATTTTCATACGGAAACACAGGCTTGTGAAGTTTGGAATGGTAGATGTGTTAGCTGTGATGGACTGGGGAGAGATTTGCCCTTTTTTCCGGAAAAGACACTCTGACTGTGCTTTTGAGAGTGTGGGGGGGCGAGGAGGGGGAGTTACAGTTGAAAAGGCTTGCTGTTGGCTTGAGACCTACTGAAAAGCCATTTAAAAGCTGACTTTCATCGCTCTGCAGTCCACTTAAAGGAGAGGGTCATTACAGTTGCTCCATTCCACAGAGTGAAGCACGCAGGGTAACGATGCCCAATGTCCTTTTCTTACTGCAGGGATTTTTGTTAAAGTTGCCCTTTGAAACATGTAGGATAAAGAGCAGACTGCAGCAGACTCCAGATTTTAGCTCATCTCGAGGCTGTATTACTGGTTTGTGTATTACTTGTGTGTAGACAGTTTCAGGGTCCCTTAGCTGTTCTGAATAATGCCTTCATTTTGGTTGATTCCCTCTGAGAAATTTTTATTTCAGGAATGCATGTAAATGTTCAGCAATGCCAGCAAATTGTATGATTAAATGACTGAATCAGCAGACAAGAGCTTATATGTTCCTGTTCAAATCTGTAGAAATCTTTCTGGAGGTCTTCCTACTTTAAACAACAGTTAAAAGAAAATTCCATAATTCCCTTCTGTACTCAACTATATGCTCCCTCCTCAAAGTAGATAGCAAAGCATTTCTGCTTCATTTCAGCTTCTTGAAAATATGTATTATTTTGTCTTAACAAAACCCATGCAGTAGTGATTTTAGCTCTAATTGCTTAATCAGCAGAAGGTCCATGACACCAATTAAATAAAATCCTCAGAGGAGCTAAACTCAGCAAACCCTATTGAGCTCAGAGACGAGTATCTCTTGGTCCCTGGATTACTTTCCCACCTCTAGGGAAAGTACATTTTCTTTTCAAGTCCAGTTGACAAAGGAATCATGTCTTTCATTGTTGTTTTTTGTGTTCTGAACATCTGATTAAACACATGCTGTTCACCCACAATGAATTTTACACCAGTATTAGAAGGACAGGAGAGACTAAGGTCATCTCAGCACATTGCCAAACTTACCATTACTTCTATATGGCATTATATATACAGTACGTCTTCAAGATGTTTGAAGTTGCAGGAGATGGCATCAAGGGGAGGCATGTGAAAAGGCGTCATGCCCATTGAAAGCAAGGGAGCAAAATCGCACCCCAAAACTCGAAGCCTGAAGTCGTGCTTGTCTTTGCTCTTTTGAGTTTGTTTTCCCTTCATGCCCTGAGCTTGTTCCCTTTGTTCAACATGGTCCCAGGTTTATGCACAAATGCACTGACTCAGAGTAGAAGCAGGGCTTTGAGTCCTGCTGCACTAGGCCCTGGAACACCTTCGTTCTGCCCAGTAGAGAGACTCACAAACTCCTTTCACTGTGTGTGGTCACCCAGGGATTCTGGGACAGTACCACTGTATAAGACCTTTGCTGGTAGAACTTCAAGGATCCCTAAAATACATTTAAAAAATCAATAATTCTGGATTTTCTTCCATGCCAAAATGGTATATTAACACTGTTTTTGAAATCTTCCATCAAGAGAAGCAGAGGATGGTGTTTTTGCAAGAATACCCATAGGTGAACAGTATATTCTCAAAGTAATGCTTCTTTGAAAAAAGGTATTTCAGTGACAACAACAGTGTATGTGCCACTGTTTAGAGCTAAAGAAGGAAACAGATGTGTTGGCGTCTCTCTTTCTTTCTCTCTTTCTCACCTTCTCTAACTCCTGAGTTCTCCCATACTCATTTGGATCTTGGTAAACAAGCACGCACTCTGTGTTAAAGCAACCATCTGGTGTTGATAGTAGTGTTTCTATCTGGCTGATACCCTGCTTGTACTTTTTGAAGGGAGCATGGATGTATAAATTCGCCCTGCTCAGAATACGTCCCATCACATTTTCTTAACCATCTAAAATGGCCCAGTCGTGAACCGTGGAGGAAGACGAACTTGGCACATGGCCATACTTCTCTGCCTCTTCTCAGCTGTCTTTGGAATTCTGACGGAAATGTTTTAGAGCCGACAGGTGGATGTGGAGATGCAAAATGTTCTTTCCTTAGTAGAACAGCTTGCCTTCAGGATGGGTACTCGATATTTGCTGCCAATTTGGTCAGCAAACCCTTCATGAGGAACTTTAGAGGAAGAACATGTGGTTCTATGGCTTCTCTTATGCCTGATATTATATTTCTATCTAATCTCCTTTCATGACTTAATGAAGACCAAGAGAGACACAGGAGACAGGGAAGGCTATTGCTATTCAGAATTGCTTTCATTTTCTAAGTTAACTAGCCTTTATGAAAGCCAGAATACCTGTAGGTGAGAGTCTAATCAAGACATTTCTTAAAATTGCTTTGTGCTCATGTGCAATGCTGAGGTATTAATTGTTCCTTAAATGGAAACAATTGAAAGCAGTAAACTTTACTACTTCTCGATTTGGAGCCCTGCTATAAGGGGTGATAGAAAGCTGTCACACACACAGATCTGCAATTATTTTGAGACTTTCCAGAGATCTTGTACTGAACTTTAAGCGGTTTGCTGGAGGGACTGTTCCTGACAGCTGACGGCAGTTTAAATCCCAGATCGTTATTGCTGCTCGTCTAATGAATGGACAGTTGGCGGCGGTTTTGTCAGAATGCGCTCAATACTTGTTTTCAGCTTAGCCTTTAGGATTTGATTGAACTGCAAATGTGAAATTAGGCAGATCCTCCACTATCTTGCCAACATCTGGACAGTTACACTCCACATAAATGGATTCTAAATGAAAGAACCTAGGAATGCAGACACACACACACACACACACACACACGACAGTGCAAATACTCTATATCCCTTTAGGCATCTTGTCTTGCACAAATTAGTGCTAATTTAAATGTTCTATGAGTTCCATACAGTACATCGAACATTTCTCCTTAACATCACTAAAGTCTGAAGTTGGCAATATCCAAAATTTCATTTATTTCAGCTTAAAGTTTGTTAAATTATTTACAACAGCTAAAGCGATGACTGTCGTAAGAAATGTTCCATGCCACAGTATGCCGTATAGCATGCTGTGCAAAATCATGTTTTTACTTATTGAAATTTGGGGTCTTCAGCACAATGCAACACTCTCCAAAGGGAGGTAAATTATTGATGTTGACATAAAAAAATGTACATTTGAAATATGAAATGCACATGATATTCAGAGATTTGCTGGCCTCATCTCTATTAACCTAATGACTTCACTGATAAAGGAACCGCTCATGTTTCAGAGAGAACATTTTCTTTCATCGCTACAATATCCAATTATAGTTTTTGCTTTTGTGGAGAACATTAGCGGTGTAGAGAAGCGAAATGTTGAGTCTCCAAATGTTCTGCCGAATGTCATTGTAGAAGAGCAGTAAATGACATGCTATCCAGTGTGCTGACATGATTTACTCTGTTATTCCCTAGATAAGAGAATGTTTACTACTATATGTACCATTGATAACATTAATAATGGCCTTTGTTCTCAGCTTCAGTTGAGGGAGACAAGGCTGTCTTTTGTGTTGGTCTCTGGGTTCTGTAAGATCAAGAGTGATTTTAAGAGGCTTTTACCTAAAATATACCACATAAGGTTGAAAGCCACCAAAACACTTGGATCGCAAGTCTGGGTGCATTTCGTATGATCTTTAATCTTTTTATCTTTAAGTGAGTCTTTCTGTCTCTCTTATTTGCAAGCATCACAGACTATGAACATTGATTATTATTGCTTGGTTACTAGTGTAGAACATGAAATATTTGAACAAAAAGCATTTACATAAAAACCTATGGCTATTATGAGATGTTTTCAGTACTGGTCAACTAGCAGTAAAGCTATACAAATCCGCTAGCATCAATGTACAATCCAACCACAAATTCCTTCTCAGAATCTGTGGGAAAATGTATGTGGAATAATCCAACTCATTCTTCTTCCTTCTCTTACATTTAACCAGCAAGCACGAGCTGCTCTGTTTTGCCCATGTCTCCACGGGTAACGGCCTGTGTTCATTCGCACATCACGACACACATTTCCTTTATGAAACATAAGGATTCAGGGACATACACAAGCTCCTCTGACTGCATTTGGTGGTAAATTTAGGAAGGAGGGAAAAATCGCTGCTGTCAGATGGTGCAGACGGCAAAAACTCTTTCCCTCTCTCTCCGCCTCATCTCTCTGTCCCTCACTTCCCTAGTGTCCATTCTGTCTCGTTGTATTGTCATCCACGGCTATTTCTATTTCTATTTGTCATTCAAGCATTTTCTTTCTCCCTGTTTGTGCTGCCATCTTTATCAGCAAAGGGATGTTGCAGTTCTGATTCGACAATAGTTAATGGATGTTGAAATGGAACAACCAATGCCATATCGGTGTTCCTATCATTGTTAGTGGCAGTGTTAGACCCTTGTTGGTGATCTGTTCAGCGCCCAAGCTCAAAACACAAGGGCTCAAGCACAGGTGGCTCTGGATAATAAATGACAAAGGGTGGTGGAAGCCTCAGAGAGACACACTGGTGGAGGCGTTGGAGGTGGGGGTTGAACGGGTGG
>JAOXYF010000012.1:14422152-14437128 GCA_028565775.1 Sternarchorhynchus goeldii | reverse complement strand
TTCCACTATGTAATGAATAAAGATTTTCAACTGGAATATTTCATTCATTCAGATCTAGGATGTGTTATTTCAGTGTTATACTGTATATAGGGACCCAGTGGGTCCTGGGTTTCTTCTGATGCATGACAATGCTAGGCCTCATGTGGCTGAAGTGTGTCAGCAGTTCCTGTATGATGAAGGCATTGATGCTATGGACTGGCCTGCCTGACTTGAATCCAATCAATAACATCTGGAACATCATGTCTCGTAACATCCACCACATTGCACCACAGACAGTCCAGGAGTTGATTGATGCTTTAATCCAGGTCTGGCAGGAGATTCCTCAGGAGCCTCATCAGGAGGGTTAACCCTAACTCTGACCCAGGAAGTTGGATCAGCCTGTAATTTGATTTTCCATTTTTATTTTGAGCATCATTCCAAATCCAGACCTCCATGGGATAATAATTTTGATTTACATTGATCTACAATTTACATTTTTTACATGATTGATTTACATTTATGTTATTTTGTTCTCAATGCATTCCACTATGTAATGAATAAAGATTTTCAACTGGAATATTCATTAAGATCTAGGACGTGTTATTTTAGTATTCCCTTTATTTTTTGTGTATAAGGGGGAGGGACCACACCCTCTGCAGCCTCCTGGAATCCATGAGTATCTCCTTCATTTTGTTGTGATATCAGAGGTTGTCCTCCTCTTCAAGTTCACTGACTTCATTCATATAGGCTGGATCTTCTCCATCCATGATGAAGCTGTATTTAATGAATGTATTTAATTTCATTTATAAATACAGAGGTTTGGATGCTCATCTCAATTCTGTAGCAGAGGACTACAACTAAATGGTTACAGAACTACAGCTAAAAGTTACAGAACTACAATTAAATGGTTAAAGCAACCTGTATGCCTGTTTTTTTTTAAACAGACATATTTTTTAGCTGCTTAGGATGATTATTTATAAAACAATGTCCAAACTCTTATATGTATATATAATAAATAGTATAAATGTATATAATAAATAGTATATTATAAACGTATATATGTATATATCATAAATAATATATTATAAATATAGATTATGAAGTTTGACGTATCAGAGTCTATAACAAATTAGCATTTAAATTATATTAAAATAAATGTGCAACAGCAATCTGTAGAAATACAGGCCTTGTTTATTTTACAATCCTGAAATACTTATGCAATGCTTTCTGTTACCTCTGAACTGGATAACCTTCCCTGTCGGAGAAGTGGTTGGACCGCAGCAGGGTGCATTAAAGGATATAAGAGGATATTTTAACTGCATTGCATGTTGTGCATGTGATTGTACCTAAAAAATGTTGTGAAGTACCCAAGATTTCCAAAGAAACAGGAAGTTTCGGACATAGATTCTCAAATGTTCATCAAGTGTGCATAATACCCAGAAGCGTTCAGCGACAATGTTAGAGACTAAGACAACTAGGGTAAAAAATTAACAGATAATTTGTCAAAGGACACGACTGGAATGTCCTCTTTAAGGTTGCCAAGGGTTACAGTTTCCGTGTCAGAACAGTGAGAATTGACGTCAATGGCAATTTGTGATTGGTCTTGACCGCTTCCGGTGTAGCAGGCATCCTAGGGTTGAGGAGACGAAAAAAAAGAATAAGCTAGTTAGCTGACTTACTGTTGTATATAAAACGCGTTAGGTAAAATAAACCGAACAGGATTCAGGACTTTTGGTAAGATTGTTTGGTATCTTATTTGTGATACATGTTTATTGTTGCAGTTTGATGATAAGATGACGTTTAGCGATCATCCTAAAATTATGCTAGATAGCTAGCTGTTAACTAAGCTAACTAACCTCTGTTGTATATTTCTGTCATCTGTTATGATACTAATAAAGATGGCGCCGCATCTTTTGCCCTAATATTTGTAAATGACTCTAATATTACTTGGCTAAAACGGAACTAAATCATGTAAGCTGCGTTTTCATGCATCTGTATTTTCCCAAATGTAGAACGTGGCCTTTTGATGCAGTCGCTTGTTGTCAAACCCTGGAATCATTTTAGCCATTCGTCCGCCATTCCAGGCGTTAGTTCAGCTCCCTAGCCAGGCAAGATATACTTTTAGTTTTTTAGATTTTATTTGTTTATTTGTATGACTAAATCCTTCGTTGGCGATTGTGATGATAGGCCTATCAGTAGGTGAGGGGAAGGGGCCTATAACTGGAGCTACATGTGTTGAAAATTTGTAAGTGAATTGTTTTGTTAGTTTGATTTATTGCAGCCAAAACATTAGAATAAACTAAGAATATTGTAACAAAGTTTATTAGCTAAGGTGATAATTCAATTAGCTGAGGTGATAACAGATTGTACAGTAAAGTTTAACTTGTCCTCTTTGTGCTTTCTATCCTGTTGACCAATCATGGTTGCTTGTTTATGTCAGTGATCTTGTGATAAAGTTTGTTTTTGGCACTGACAAGGTAAAAGACAGAAACTGAAATGGTAGTTTTTAGTTTCATGGAGATTAATACCTCCAGTTGCTGTTGCATTTCCAAAATGTTCAGATCAACCATTAAAAACTTCACGAGCTGCTACAAAACTGACCTGAATGCAGCTTATAAATCATTCTTGTTTTCAGAGAACACTGTTGTGTTCAGTCAAGCAGATCTAAGGCGCAGATCTTCTTTTACACTTCCAAAGATGTCTCTGCTCTGCCCTTTTGTGACTCGCCTCCTTCCTCGCCTCCTCTAGGTCAGAAGGTCAGAAGCCGCAGGTCAGCATGGCGTCAGGCAGCAGCGAGGAGGAGCGGAGCCTGCGTGAGTGCGAGCACTACGTGCAGAAGCACAACATCCAGCAGCTGTTGAAGGACTGCATCGTGCAGCTGTGCACCTCGCGGCCAGACCGGCCCATGGCCTTCCTCCGGGAGTACTTCGAGAGGCTCGAGAAGGTCTGACTGCCATAATGGGTTCTTTCTAATGCAGAGCGCAGCTGCATCGCCGCACTTTATCTGCACGTACTGCTGTAATGATTTGTGTTCTGTATTATGCTTTTTAAAAAAAATAAACAGCTCTCTGCCTCACACTGTGTAGTATTGCTGGGGTGGGTATGTTTGTGTGTGTGTGTGTGTGTGTCTTTTATATTTTTGTTGTGCGAATGCAGGAGGAGGCTAAGCAGCTCCTGAACCAGCAGAAGGGCAGCTCTCGGTCAGACTCTCGGGAAGACGAGGTGTCTCCTCCCATGAACCCAGTGGTGAAGGGTCGCCGGAGGAGGGGAGCCATCAGTGCTGAGGTCTACACCGAGGAGGACGCAGCTTCCTATGTCCGAAAGGTCTGTCCCCTCAGTTGCACCAGCCTCCCTTCTGGGGGCCATACTCGTCCATGCTAAAACATCACAGCTGATGTAAAACATCACCGGCAGACGAGCAGTCCTGGTTAACGCTGGCTTGTCATGGTTGCACGCGTTCTGTCTGCTTTTCTAAACTGTCTAAGCAAAATTGTGCTTTAGGCTGAAGAGCATAAAAAGACGACAATGTTGTTCTTTTAAAGGTTATTCCTAAAGACTACAAAACCATGGCAGCCCTGGCCAAGGCTATTGAAAAGAATGTGCTTTTCTCACACTTGGATGACAATGAAAGAAGGTGGGTAGTCTTTTCTTAATGATCATTTCTTGAAGAACAGTCACTTCCTAACCAACCAGTGCTGTTCTTTTCTTTCACAGTGACATATTTGATGCCATGTTCCCCGTCACCTACATTGCTGGCGAGATTGTTATTCAACAAGGTGCAGTTTTCATTTGGTGACAAACTGAATTTCTACATTTGATACTGTATTAAAAGCCTTTATGGACTCCACTGATTGCATGACTTTCTCTTATTCTTCTCCAGGTGATGAAGGCGATAACTTCTACGTAATCGATCAGGGTGAAATGGATGTAAGCATCACTTTTTGACCTGCAAATTTTCCGTATTGTGGATGTGCCACCTCAGTTTGAGGATCACATTCAGTTTGGGTTTATTTTTTATAATTGTTTTACTTTTTCCTGGAAAGATCTCCTCCCTCTACATGTTCTTCTTGTGACAGTTCTGAACATGAATCACTTCGAAACCCCGGCCCCCCACCCCATCACTCCACTCTTGTGTTCTGCAGGTGTATGTCAATAGTGAATGGGCAACCAGCATCGGCGAGGGCGGCAGTTTTGGCGAGCTGGCCCTCATCTACGGAACGCCCAGGGCAGCCACAGTCCGAGCCAAGACTGATGTCAAACTGTGGGGCATCGACAGGGACAGCTACAGAAGAATACTGATGGTAGATGTTCAATAAGTGCGTCACAAATTGCTTTGCGTTGTTTGGTATTGTTTACCCGACCTGAACGCCTATATTTGGTTTTAGGGAAGTACTTTAAGAAAGAGGAAGATGTATGAAGAATTCCTTAGCAAAGTATCTATTTTAGGTAAGTATTGACTGGGGTTTTAGCAATACAAGTCGATTATGCTGACCTAGTAATGAAGAGCTTTACTGACTGGATTTTGAGATTAAATTTGGTTTGCAGTGCTAACTTTACCATGGGGTGTGTGTGCGCGTCTTTGCGTCTTTGCAGTGATATTTTCCGCTTTGTAATTTAAAAAAAAAAAAAATTCTGTTTCTTTAAGCATCATTTCCTTAAAGGGTTATGCCACATGAACAGACTTTATTTTGCTGAGGTCTAAAGTTTTAATCTGTTTTTCTGCAGTTAATTGAGGAAATCGGTAGATGTATTACGACTTTAAAGGTGTGGTAAGTTGATCCTGTATGCTTTCCAGAGTCCCTGGACAAGTGGGAACGTCTGACAGTCGCTGACGCTCTGGAGCCGGTGCAGTTCGAGGACATCCAGAAGATTGTGGTGCAGGGAGAACCTGGGGATGAGTTCTTCATCATCCTGGAGGTGCTGGCGCATTTCCTCCACCGTTTCCAGAGTTGCCGCCCGCCACGTTTCCATGTCTCTGAACCTCCATGTTTTTGCAGGGCTGTGCGGCCGTGTTACAGCGGAGGTCCGAGAACGAGGAGTTTGTGGAGGTTGGCCGGTTAGGACCCTCCGACTACTTTGGTGAGTGTGTTCTAGTAACTTTTTATGAAACCATAACATCCACGCGATAATTTCGCAGCATTTTGGATGTGTTAAATGTCTTCTGCGATTGTTCCTGATGGTCAGTCATAGCTGTCGGGAGCTGTTCCAGTTCTTCAGAGATGACGCTTCATGTTCTTGCTGCATGATCTCATAAGGACGATAATGATCTCTCTCATCAGCTTGGGGAATCTGTAATGCTTCACTCATTTGAAAGAGTTCACTTCGCTGTGTGTTTGTTCCAGGTGAGATCGCGCTATTGATGAACCGGCCTCGTGCTGCCACTGTGGTGGCTCGTGGCCCACTCAAGTGTGTGAAGCTGGACCGGCCACGCTTCGAGAGGGTGCTGGGCCCCTGCTCCGACATCCTCAAACGCAACATCCAGCAGTACAACAGCTTCGTGTCCCTGTCTGTCTGAAGCCTACCATCCCCAGCCCCTCCAGCACACAAACACACTCTCTCTCTCTCTCTCTCTCTCTCTCTCTCTCTCTCTCTCTCTCTCTCTCTCTCTCTCTGTGTCAACAGTAGGGCTTTTATTTCTATCTTTCTAGCTTTCATTGCATCATCTCGCACCATCTACACTCAAGTCTCCCTACAGCAGTGCGCATGCGTGTCCACATCTAACACTGTCAGTACTTCCTCCGACACACCAGTGAAGGGTCAGACAATCAAACGGAATTTACTTTGGACTTATTTTAAGCTCTTGTAGACAGGAGATAAGAAAGGGGAGGAGTGAGATTATATTTTTTAAAAGTTCTTTTCAAGAAAGCCCTTACGTTGTATTCTTTTGGCTTGCTATACTTTTAATTGAAGTAGTTTTCTAAGAATAGTTTTGTAAGAATACTGTCGAAGCAGTTGTACATCTCCTTCTGCATACAGTGACCATAATCATGCTTATAAAGTTCTTCTTTATTAAGCATATGTTTTGTGCTCTCCATAACGAACTGTTCCATTCACACCTGTAATAATGGTTTCAGAAGTAGATTGTATGTAGCATGCCCTGAAGTGAAGGAGCTGTATATTTCTTTTCCTCGCCACCATTCCAGAGTACTGTCTCAGCAGTTTTCCAGCTGCTTTTCTCCACTTCTTGCCCCCACATATTTGAACTACATGTGTCCTCCAGACTGAATAGTATGCAGGTTCTTCACTTTCCCAGTGAATAAAAGACTGGCTTGAATCTTAGCTTTATCTGAAGCAGTGTGAAAGAGCTTACTGTTTGTTCTGCTCCAGAGCCAGTGCCAAAACGAAGGTCAGAACAGAAGGATTATTGAAAGTTTACTGTCCTAATGCAGAATGTCAGTTAAGAACGTTTCAAATTAGCATGCTATCAGTTTTTATCAAATTAACCAAAAAACACAAAAACAAAACAACCCAAGATTATATAACCCACAGCCACAATTTATGATTTATAAGCACCAGTATTAGAAATCCTGTCAGTATGTTCTCGGTACGTTGATCCCCACAATGGTTTTTAATGCCATTTTGTTTGTAGATCTACTCTAGAAGCTCAGTGCCATAAGCATGTATGGATGTGTGTACTTTTATTCTGTGCTTCATGCAAGAACACATGCAGTTGTTACTTTGTGTGAATTATGTTTTTGCACATATTTGTCACGCTTGAAATTTAGACAAAGTAATGCATGGAGTCAGGAGAAGGATATACAGTGTGGAGGAAAGGAGTCGTGATCCAGGCGGAAGGGGAGAATTTCGAGAATCGAGTGGCAAATATGTTGGTAACATTGACGTTTCTGCTGTTTTTGACGTTCAATGTTGAACCCCAAAAACGGGCTCTATAGTACGTATGCTTTGCTGCGAGTTGTTTTCGATATTGTCCATTTATCTCATGCGTCTGCATGACAAGGAAGAGTTTCAGCCACAGAGAATATCCTCTTCCTTCTTTTGCCCCAGAAAGGACTCCATACCGAGACAACTGTAAGATAAATGTGTCCATATTCACTTCATTTCTGACCTACATCACATTTAACTTTCTGGCTTCAATTTATGTATTTATTAATGATGTTTTATGCCCCAAAACATTTATCCCTGAGTTTCTCACTCACAGTCACCGTTATACTTTACTGCGGTGTATGTCTGCATAAACGAATGGATTGAGGAGTGGTCCTATGTACATGTCTGAACAATGTTGATCTAGCTTGCCTTTACTTGTGTTATTAAAAAGTACACGCTCTTGCTAGACGTCTTTGAGCTGATTTTGTGAAGCCTGCAGTCTTTTGAACTGCAGCTGCTGCACAGTGAAGCATTTCCTTTCTCTCTTTTTTTTTTTCTTTTTTTCTACCCAAATTGTTACTTTTCAGTGTCTTGCCCAAGTTATCATCTTTTTTTATATAGGTTGACCTAATGGCAGTTTAAGCAATAAAAAAATTATAAAAGTGGTATTAATATAACTACGTTTGGTTTTTGTGGATTAGCTGACACAACCTGAATTCTATCTTCACTGCAATCAATACAATGCTTTTAAAATGCATCCTGTTTTTCCACTATATAGGACTGTTATATACATTTTATGTGCTCATCATATTAATATATCCACCCCACAAGGGGGCAGTCTAAAACCAAGGACAACTTGGCCAAACTATAAATCACTTTTGATTGTGCTGGAAATTTCATTTACTTACAGGATGCCTTAGGAACATGAAGACTGCCCAGGCATGTTGATTCCACAGGATTTGTCATGTATTATGTATTGGCACCATATTTTGCCTGTAACAGTGCTGCTCAAACCTGGTTTATAGTGTTTGCGCAAACACGGTATATTAGCCAACTATCTAGTGTTCCAACCCCATCTTCTGGGACCTGTGGATGAGCCACATTTTTACTCTGTTCAGCTCTCAAAATGTCTGAGCTGTGCAATCAGGAACATAAAATACTAGGAGCTGGAAAACAGCAAAAATGAGGACCATCTGGGGCTAGATGGCTAAACACTGGCTAGTCTTGTATGCAGATTTGTTAGCACAGCGCAGTACAGGACTGTGGCTGGGGAGATGCTAGTATCAAAGTGATACAGTGAGAAACTGGCCTAAGATTGAAATGTTGATATCAGTTAGAAATGGCTATACTGAAATTGCACTTACTCAAAAGACTGCACTGTGCAGAGTGCAGATGCACATGAGGGTGGTAGTTCAGGATAAAACATCTGGCTTTTTACAGTTCTTCCTAATAAGAGAATATAGGCCACACCTTCTTTGATGGGTGCTTGGGCCTTGGACATTTTGACAAGAATTCTGGGTTTCTTAACATTTCAGTGCAATAACAAAAGGCGGACTGGAGTCATTCTAACCCCTCTTCCAAAAGTATAAAATTGAGGTAAAATTTTGGGGAAAAAACCAATCAGGTTTGATTAACACCAGGATGTCCTAATCCCTTGCTGGTTGTTGAATATTTCATTTTTATGGACTAAAAATATATGGTATATTTGGTTGTCACTGGAGACTATCAGTAATGATGTAGACAAGTTCCAGCTTGTTCCAGAACCATCTTTCATCAACACTTATGTTGCAAGAAATTTCATACCACAAGCTGGAGCAAAGCTCTGGCAAGGAATCATTGCCAATGGATACCTAGCATGATTTTGTTCTGACTGTTTTGAGACGCCACTTGAAAGCCTACAAGCTGCATCCAGAAGAGAGCCAAGGCTCTTGTGCACTGTCTGGAAAGAAGGCCATAAAGTCTATCTGGTTTAGACGTTTTAACAGCACACATTTTTCTGTGGCGAAATCAACTTCGTCTCTCTCTCTCTCTCTTCAGCATGCTTATGAGTCTTGTTTGTGTCATCATTACAGATAATTACCTCTCAGCTGCCGTTAATAAATGTTCAAAAAGGAAGCAGATCATTGGACAAAAATGTTTTGCTACACTATAAAAGAAGCTCACAAACTAATAAAATGTAAAAATTGAGCCCCTCTTCGACTCAACAGAAACATCTGTCAGTAGGCTGTTTATGTTCTTGAAAATGTGGTTTTCAAAATCCAAAGACAACTTCCCATGACAATGAAGTAGCTGAAGATTTTCAGTACGTAATACGTAGCCTACGTACAAATGTTACTGTCAGCTAGATGTTTTTGCTGAACAGGTCACTGTAACCACACATCTCTGGGTCTTCATCCGTGTTCATCCGTCTTTTCTCCTCTGCGTCCGTGACCTGTTTTTTTCCCGTTCTCTCTCTGTGGTTCCCATCGAGGCCTCCACGAAGTCCGTGATCACCACCTGTGCTTCGCCCAGCCTCTTCATGCACCTCGCCACAGTCCTGAGCACGTGCAGCAGCCGTCGGTCCAGCGCCTGCAGGTGAGGCTCGGTCAGGACGGGCCTGAGCGGGTCCCGGGCCAGTGACTCCCGCATCACGTCGCTGAGCCGGTACTCGGGCCGGGCCAGGAGCCGGAGCTTCAGCCAAGTGGAACGCTTGATGCTGCGGGAGTGTTAACAGTCTGATCACACGTGTTGCAGTGGCTAACTTATGAGAACTGGTGGTCGCTAACTAAGGGAATACTCTGTTGTTAAACCTAAAAAAATTATTCAGACTTCAGAGTACAGTACCAGTCAAAGGTTTGGACACACCTGACGGAATGTATGTTTTTAATAGTCACAAAGACACTTTAATCTGATGGATTATTCTTAAATTTCTTTCTAAGACAAATATAAATTGGTAAAGGTGTTAGGCAACATATATATTGATTTTCAGAACACACACACATGCATAGACAATTAATTGTAGATTCACATTCAGCAAAAAGTATTATTTAAGAACCTTAGTCCCTCACTCTTCAAGTGCTCTCGACCTATAAGAATTTCTTCAAGACTGTTGGAAGAGCATCATAGTTGGCTGCCTCGTGCAGCCGGAGAACATCACTAGTGTGGAGCTGAAGAGAACAGTAAAAGGTGGCTACTCTAAAATCTAACATAAACAAATATTGACTATCACAGCATAATCACATATGTGTTATTTCATTGGTTTGATGTTTCTGTTTTTATTGTAGAAAATACTAAAAACAAGCAATGAGCAGGTGTGTATAAACTTTTGACTGGTACTGTATTTGTTTTTGATTCAGCATTCAGAGTAGATGTTTTGGTCAATGCTTGGTTTTAGAATTACAGAAGTTTAATAAAATTACTTCTCAAATATTTTTACTGTGCCTTGGCTTGCCTTGGCTTTCTCTAATAGCTGGGATATTAATTCCATTTTTATTTTAAAAGAATCTTGAAAATCAAAACAGCTGTATTAAATGTTATAACACCCCAAATGCTGATTACAATGTGTTTTTTTCAGGCTTTCCTTTTAATGGTAGCTAGACTTTATTTGTTTTAGCAGCATCAGTATTTTAGCTAACCTACTCCTTTAACAGGATAAAGAGACATTTAAACAAATTCTTGATCAAAAGATTATTCAAAACATTTATAATGGACTGACAAGATTATCACATGCTTATCACACAATTATCACTAACTCATTGAGTATTATATGTGTTTTCCAGCTCCTAGAATAATAATGATCATGTTCTGTAAAAGTGGACAGACGGTAAAATAAATTTCCTTTATTCATAACGAGTTCCTTACATGCAGCACTGCGTCACTGGTGTCAGAATGGACATCTCATCGTGGGAGTGCTTTCCAAACCTGTAAAACAGGTGCTAATAAAGGTCATCAGATTTAAAATGGAAATGTATCAGAACATTCGGCATGAAGGACACGCACCCTCTCGCATTGTCCAAGTGTAGCAGAAAGCCTTCATCACCAAACTTAGTAAAGATTTCGTAGTGGTGTCTGTCCATGTTCCCTAGAACAGAAAACAGCACTGCTGTTGAAATGGAGCCCAGAAGATCTATGTGACTTACACGGGAGTATAATGTGAGTACAATACTGACTCTGATGAGGTGACCATGAGAACCTGAGGCCACAGTTAAAAAGACTGTCTCATTCATGTTCAAGTACCTGTAAGGAAGTCAAATATGGCCATGTCAATGATGTTGAGTAGTCTGTTCCCAGAGCTGTAAGGGTATAGTCTCTTGATTGTGTCACAGTATGAGGGATTAACTTCCCACCTGCAAGTGCGAAACAACAGGCCTTGGAGACAGCTCGTGTAAGAAAGCTGTCATTGTTCCACAGCTGCCTAGGGTTGTCAAAAGATTTTTGTTAGACCTATATCATGAAGCTGGTTATTAGAACATCTAGAGAATGCAAAGCTGTCATCGAAGTAACGTTCTTTGAAGAATCTAAAACCTATGACTCAACATAATCACATGCATTATTCCACTGTTGTGATACCTTCAGTGTTTTTTTCCCCCTCAAATGTAGAAAACAGCAAATATAAATATACAGTAGTGTCCAAACTTCTGAGTAATGGCGTGTGTGACAGCTAAGCGTACTCCTCTCTCCCGGTGAACGTGTAGGAGCGAATCCAGGGGCTGGGTATGGAAATGCGGGGAGCAATGCTGAGCCCTGGAAGGTACGCTGACATGGATCCTTCCAGTAAATCTGGGTGCCCACACACCGCATATTCTGTCTTACACACGTACAGACACTTGGCAAAGAAGCAAGTGTTGTTCGCTGGCCAGGGGAAAAAAGAGAAAGACGTACACTTTGAGGATGTAATCGTGTTTCACACATTCCAGAAATATGGAGACACATACACATTTGTAAATTATTTGTTGTTGTCCAAATGTAGATGTCAATTGTAAAGATTTGTAAATCATAGGTTTGGGTTCTTAATCAATTTTATGTAGAGATTCTGTGTGGTGTCACACATACAGCAATAATTGCTAATTCAACATTCTCATTTCAGGAAGAGCTTGCCTGGAGAAGTGAAGAAGACACTCCGGAGATCATCATTGTGAGTGGTGTACAAAATCTCTCTTGAAATGTTAATGAGTCTCCCAACCACAGGCGGAACTCTCCGGAAATCCAGCACTCTAAGAATGATTCAAAGAATGAGCATTAAGTGAGGATGACAAAAGACAAAGCAAGCAAAAGAAAACTAATTTTTGCCCTGCCTTAAGCATGCTTAAGCATTCAAGACCTAAAGGTTTCCTGCAAGTTCTGCAGTGAACACTGCTGTTTTGCACGATGTTCTACAGAATGATGTTGGCATAATTTGGCTAGCATTGACACACTGAATGCTCAGTTCTGAGAGGATGACCTGAACTGTGGAGTGAAAACTTGCTAATAATTCCAAGATGTAACACTGATAAAAAAAATTATGTCTTGCAGTACTTTTTTTCATAGTGTTTAACATGAAAGCTAACTGGCAGTGAGATACAGACCTTCAGTGATTTTTAACACTTACTCACTTTCAGAATGAAACCCCTAAACCTTATACTCTTTGTCTTTTTGACTGTAATGGCATTGTTTCATTACAGTCCAACTCAGAAACAGTAGACTGCCCAGGAGCAGGTTTTAGGATTACAGTTCATAATGAAACTCTGTCCCAACATGCTTAAGATATTCAAAAAACAGTTTCAATGGTGTTGCCTCACAGAGATTTGGAACATGTGATATGTGTTTGCTCATTGCTTTAAAGAGTAATTATTCTTGCTATGTTGGATCAGTCTTGGGGTGTCTGTGGGTGGTCTGGTATTTATGTAGCTCTGGGTTCTAAGTTTATCACACACCTTTAGGAAGGTCTCCTGCAGAGACTATACAGTGACCGGGGAAAACAGTCATTATAGGGCTATAAGTGCTTATTTTAGAGAATCTCTGCCAGCATCTAAGTGTCTGCAGATCTACCTTACAACTATGTTCTGGAAATTTCTCTCTTTAATTGCTTCTCATGATTTATCTACGCATGTATCTGTTTATCCCATATGTATCTACTGTTTGGGCACAATCATTATATTTTCGGTTTTCACTACAAATGTGAACATTTTTATTACTTAAATAAGAAAATGAAGAACAAACCTATCAAGGTGGAAGGAGGCAATCTCTGCATTGTGCCTTTGGAAGTCGACAAAATAAAAGAAGTCCTCTGGTGTCTCCTGGTGTCGCTCCTGTCTGAAAACCAGACGCAGTCGTTTAGCACCTCTAAACTCACCTTCCAGCTGATTGATGTGTTGCTATTTCATGTCTCACTCTGGCTTTACCTCATAGGTTTAAACATGGCCTTTCCAAAGTCTTGTAACTTCAGGGCCAGCTTCAGGTGATGGCCACTTGGCTTGACCACTGATAGGATCAACATAGGAAATAATGACCATTATGTAACTTTTATGTCACTCTCAGCACTTGTAACTCCCATTCAAGTCTTACCAGTTGTACAGTACAGTCTGTTGTTTCTAAGCAATTGCTAATATTCTGAGTGGTGTTTGAGTTGAAACATTTTGACGTACCCTCATCCAGCATTATTTATACAGTGTGTCCTGGATCTTACTGTGCAGCTTGAAGCAGTAATAAAGCTGGTACTGCCTAAAGACCACATTTCATGGGGTTAAAGTGCTCTGCTACACTGTGGGGGCTTCGTAAAGCAGCCTCTTGGCAGTAATGGCTTAATTACTCTTGGGGTTTTTTTTGGTTTCGTTTTTTTTTGTACGTGCTAGCGTGCCCTGTGCTTTACTCGTGGGGCTCCTTTTATTTTGTCTGGGGCTGTGGCAGGCTGTGGCAGGCTGTGGCAGGCTGGCTTCAACCACTAAACCTCACCACGGTTGCCTTCTTTTAGCTCCTCTGTTACATTAATAGTTTACAACCGCTGCCATGCTTCAAAACAGGTGACGCATGAATTGCCGCAAAACAGCGAGCAAATCCGAGCACAACACCAAAAATTGCGATCCCAGACACTCAACGGAATACGACCCCTCAGGTAAAAATAATAACAAACGACTGAATAAGTTTCATTAGAGGCTGTGTGATGTTAACACATCTAACTGATCAAAAGGCTGTATGAACAAGTTTCGTTAGAGGCTGTGTGATGTTAACGCATCTAACTGATCCACTGTGATCCATGTTAGCTTGAAGTAAAGAATTATTTACATTTGTATAAATATTTTAGAGAGAAAAAAGGATGGAAGAAAAAATACCATAGATTTTTTTCCCTGCACTTCCTGCTTGTGCTGTGTTTGTGATTCTAAATGGTCTGTCTGGTTTGAGGGGAAGGAGCGGTGGAGCTACTCTCACTATCTACGATCCCAGAGCTAAATATTTCTTCACTCCAGACCAATTGGTTTTTAAGGGGCACTTTTGTTTGTAGCTTTAAGGTTATCGTGTTCCAACTGGTAACGACATGGTTACCAGTTGGAACCATGGTTTTATAAAACGACATGGTGCCATGATCTCCCTCTCTAGAAAACTAGCAGGAATATAGTCTGGGCTGTTTTTGTTTGTTTTGTTTTTTTGACAGCCTACTGGCTCCAGCTTCTTAAACTAAATGAAAACAATGGAAACTTCTGGGTAAACCACATAAAAAAATATATATATTAATACATATTATATAATATTAGATGTAAGATTGGGGGGGGGCAGGGGGGTTGGCTGTAAAACTGCTGTTTGTCTGCTGTAATCTAAAATCACAGAACAAAACAACAAATTGGAGCTGAACAGTACAAACGAAAGCTTACCTTGTGAACAGTCACACGCTCCTTTTAAGGCCTTTTCATCTTGTGTGTAATCTAAACGAGACAAACGTGTCCATTACCAGACAGTTGCTTCTCAGCCATCTGATCTTGGGCTTCTGACATGGGCTGCTTAAAGTTATGTAGAAGCCAGTCATACCAAAAATATATTTTTCTTGACCTACATTTTGATAAGTTCAAGTATATTATAATATAATCTAATCAAGGAGGAGCAGCATGACTATGAATGGCTCTTCATTAAACCTTGAAGCTTACTGTGTTCTCTCAGGAAGTAAATAGGGAGCATAAGGAGATTCTCTCTCTCTCTCTCTCTCTCTCTCTCTCTCTCTCTCTC